>JZKD02S1674207.1:375636-386601 GCA_000966675.3 Picea glauca | reverse complement strand
CATGACAAAACAATAATGAGTCATATTTACATCAAACATTATTGGGTTCATTATCCAAAAATTTGTGCTACGGGTCTTTCTTCAAGGGTTGACATCAATGACAACCAACCTTAATCAACAGGATGCACTTGTTTATGGTACATGTTGATTACAGGTTGTTTGGTACAGGTTGGTGCATGATTGATGCACATGTTTATGGTACAGGTTGAGGTACAGGTTGATGCATGGTTGATGCATGGTTCAGGTTTATTGGTACAGGTTGTTTGGTGTAGGTTTATTGGTACAGGTTTACAGCAATATATCTCAAGGTGATAGTGTGACAGTGGTTCCATCATTCTGCTTATACGTCAAGGCAGTTGGGCAGGGCAAGGACATGTGGTTGTAGCCACCTTCCGGTTGTATCCAGAGAACATAGGGGGTTATACCCTCCTTCTGGTTGTAGCCAGAGAATTGGGGATTTAGAGCTTCCCTCAGGTTGTAGCCTGAGAAACTAGGGGGTTGATGCCTCCTTCCAGTTGCAACTGAAAAACAAAGGAAGTTGGTGCTTCCAATGAATATAATTCTTCAAGACATATAAGAAAAAGAATTATGTGGTTTTCTCCCACTTTGGGTTTCCACGTAAAACACTAGTGTAATGTGTATGTGTATAATTGTTCATTTGTTAATTGTTTATTTACCCTGCAATTATTGGATCATAATGATACATTGATATAACACTTGTATTATATGGTTAAAAAGGATTAAATTGCTCTATTACTGATTCACCCCCCCTCTCAGTAATCCAACATGATAATCAACATGCTTGTATTGTGCAATGGTCATCTCTATCGTGTGGGAAGCACCCATCAATCTAATGCAATTTATGGATCAGTGATGATGGACTCCCACCTATCATTGAGTTGCATCATTGACTTGCTTGAGCTCAAGTGACTTTTTAACCTTTGAGATGGCTAAATTGCATTGTGGAAATTTGTTCTTCTAGCACTTGTGTGAGGGAATCCAACTTTGGCATCTCTCGCGATGCTCTTGAATAGCTCAACCAACATGATGGAAATTTTTTCCTTAGGACTATTGGGACTCGCAATAACGTGCTAAGGGAGAAGGAGAATTTGGAGTTGGTTCCCTACTCATGATGCAAGGAGCATAACCTCAAAACTCCAACGCAATTGACACAAATGCAACATTTCGATCTCTACTTTTTGCACCTACACTTTTACATTGAACTCAACACTACCTAAGAGAATGTTTTCTCCTACCAAAACAACTTTCTAAGAGATGGGGGAGAGAACTGATTGGGTAGAAAGTTTGAAACTGATTCCCAAAATTACTTGGAAAAATCATAACACTGAAATAGAAGTTTCAAAGATTCCTTTCTACCAAAACAACTTTCTAAGAGATGGAGGAGGGAACTAACTGGGTAGAAAGTTTGAAAACCCATTCACAAGATGACATGGAAAAATCATTGCATTGAAACAGAAGTTTTAAAGGCTCCTTTCTTCCACATCAGGGCATTTTGGTTGGGCTACCCACATGTACAATAGGTCCTAGCCCATATCCAATCCATCAAGGAACGATGACAAAAAAAAAATGTCTTCTTCAATGCCACAAAAATCTTTCAGATACCACTATATCTAATAAAGATAGGTTTTTGTTAGAAATACTGAGAGGGGGGTGAATCAGTATTACCTTTTTAAACAATTAGTAATTACTTTTTTATTTTGTAATCACCACAATAGATCAACAATGAACTTGTATTTAAAATCAATATATAAATATAATTAACAAGAATTACAAAGTTTATAAAGAATAATATGTGATTATGAAGGGAACCAATCCTCTTTAGAAAACCAACTCTTGGAGACACAAATCCCCTTCTTCAGGGAACCAACCCTAGGAAACACCAACTCCCTTGTTTTAGGGAACCAACCCTAGGAAGAACCAGCTCCATTATTTTCACACTTTACTTAGAAAATTATATGACTCCTTCCTTGCTCCTCCCTTGCACCCTCACTACATTAGTATCTTTGGTTTTCCTTCTTGGACTCTGATTTTGCTTTTGATCTTCTGATATGGACTGCAGAGAAACTTTATTTGTCATCGTTCTTTCTTTCTTGTATAGTATTCCAATTGGTGTGAGCTTTGAAAAATTGTGTCCCTTTTTTTGAACTTTGAACCATTGCACCTCTTCATTTAAATGAACAATAATAAATCAGAGGGATTGTGTCCCTTTTTTTCTTTTAATTTGTAATTAATATCTTCCTCTATTATTGTTAATACATTATCATGAAAGATTTTCAATTTAGTAAGAGGGATTTTCATAAATCAGTCACATGTATGGATCAATTTCTTTTAACTCGGTCCCATACCGCTTTATTTCATTCTTATGCTTATGTTGCATCCCCAGTTCTCCAACAGATCATATTTGAGATTTTACCAGCTCTTTGTATTGTTATGGTGTTCTTCTTGGGTTTCCTACAGGAAACAAAGCTAACCCCCAGCCTCTTTATCTTTCCTTTATGTGATCGTCGGCTCAAAAGCACATGCTTATCCATTCCAAGCGTTGTTATGTTAGCGCTTGCTTTTTCCCCCCTTATTCTTCTACATGAGATTGTATTCAAATTTTTGAGGGCTTATTTAATTCTATGCCCTTTTTATCTCCTTGATAGATTCTTTACCTTATCACGCAACTGGTGTTGGAACCAAGTCCTCCGGTACTCCGGCCTTCAATATTTCTGGCCTTTGCAATCTTCCAACTCCCCGAGAGTAAATTCCACCAAAGTGTGTATATTTTATTCAGTAGTAGATCTGACGGTTTTGACTTAATATGTGGTTGAGTGGATGGTTCGTGCAAACTCAACAAGGTGTTTTTTTAATGGCATTCTCATTGTATGCTTTTTGAATCTTGGTCGTGGATCTTCCTTCTCAACGAACGTTCAGATATTACTTCGTGGGTTTGGCATTCCGAGACTCCAAGTTACTAGAAACCTGAATTATTTCAATTCATTTGGAGGTTTACCGACTGAATAAGTCATAACACAATGATGATCGCTTGTTTTCAGTTAAAACTTCATGCTTACTCTATCCTTCCACTACACTTGATCTAACGTTCATGAGAGAACTTGGAGGATCTTAGATCAATGGTCGGAATTAGATTGTGACTTTGCCCTTCGGCACTACGGGCATTTTTACTAGTAGGAGAAGTTGAACATCCCCGGAGGCTGTAATCCCAGAGTAACGTGGCTTGCTAACATCACTCAAGATGACGTGGAATCTAATTTTTTCTTCCACGTGTCACCCTGATTCACGACTTTCAAGGTCTTTATGTGCCACATTGACCTTGACATTTTTCACCACCTGATTGGGCCATGTTTCCTTGCTGACGTGGTCCTACTGTTGTGTCACATGACTTATTTTAATCTTCCTATTAGATCGGACGGTTGGTGGAATTTCATGGTTATGGATTTTCACTTCGTGGATTTGGTAACTTTGACACTTTTATATCAACCTTCGATCATCGTCGAAGTGCCTAATAGGTTTTTCCACCATTTGATCTTTCCTTGTCTTGATCTGACTACCTTTTTTTACTTCGGGACTTTGTTCCTTTGGCCCCACTTATCTTATCCTTCCACTTAACTCGATCAGATGGATAAGAATTCACCTGAATTCCCTCCTTGATCTAACGACTGGTGGGATTCTGTGACTTTTTTATCTTTCCTTGTCTCCAATGTTCGATGAAGTGGCGAAGTGTCGAAATTCTTTTGTCTGCTACTTGATCCAATGGTCCATATTGCTATTTCTTCATATCTGACAGTTGATATTTAATCCTTCCCAACCTCTGACTTCACCTTGATCCAATGATCCTGGATTGTCCCGAACTAAGAATAAATGGCTCCTATAACTCAATCCTTTACAAGGGACTCTTCTGTGTAGGCTCTGACTTAAACACGATCTGACGATCGAGGATTGTCCCGAGAAATACATCAATGGACAAGATTTTTCCTTGATTCTTTTGGAGTTTACTGTGGGAATTTCAATCCCGATAACACTTATGTAATGTGTTCTCCCTTATAAGTTTTCCTTCATTCTTTTCATTCTCTAGTTATGTGTGTGTATTCTTTGTAGAATCTCCTCGTTATCTCTCCTGAGCTTTAGGAACATAGGATCATTTGTTGATCATGTCGTGATCAAGAGTGATCACGAATTGCTTTTGTCCCAAGGTGATCTTCCTCTGCCCCAAGGTAGTCTTCATTTTTCTTTGATTACTGTACATGTTTAACTCATGTTTCCATCAATGAAAACACACAATCAATAATGCCAACAATCTCCCCCTTTGGAATTGAGGGCAACATTTATGTAAAAAAAATGGGTTTGTACCTTTGCTCCTCCTATCATTGATATCATATTTAAATTTGGGAATTGAATTTGGTTTACTTATTTTTCTCCCCCTTTGACATCAATGAAAAAAAATGGATGTTTCATTTCTCCCTTTAGGGTGACACTCCCCCTAAGGTGATGCTCCCCCTGTCTATGAATCTCTCCCCCTTTAGACAAGGGATATCACTCTGAGGCAATATTGGTGGCATGGCTTTCAATCATCACTTCGCTTAGAATCATGTTGTTGCAACCAATAATGGGAATAAGAATAGATCCCCTTGTGGTTACGTCTCCCTCTATCTTCTCTGAAAAATGAATGCTACCACTGCAATCTGTTTCTGCTTCAATATACTATTGCTCTACTGAAACATACTTCAACTGCTCAAGAATGATTTGTTCTTCCTATAACGATCCTTAGACATGTCCATGCATATACCATCTAAATTGATGCCACGCCATACATCAAGTGTATTCCAATCATACATACTATCTCATGCATCAACCATGAAGAAAAATATATGTCAAGAATATGTGTCAAAAGTGAACCAAACATATATTAGGATCATCAACAAGTGTCTTTATCAATGGACCAACAATGTGATTTAAAAAAGTGTCATATCACACATGATATGCCTCTATCATAATATGTATCAATAGAACTCACATATGTACCAACCATGTACCATGACAGATCTACTTCAAAAACCATTCACATAACTTCATTGACATAATACATAACGAGCATTGTTCCTTGGCAGATGAAGATCTGCAAAAAACCATGTCAGATTCTGCAAAATAGAGTTATACCATCAAACCATGTTGCTTTAAATGATGCTAGTTATTTATTCATTTGCAACCCAAGAGTCTCTTCATTATTTTGTGCTTCAATACACATAGGGGTATTAACATGAACAATCTTAAATCTTCCCTAATTCCTCCTTCCTTTCTTTGTTTATATTTTTTTTGTTGAGGAGTTTTAATAGATCATCAAAATATTGTTTGAAAATTTCCAAGATCATCATCGCTTAATTCTTCTAGTTGATCTCCTATTGAAAGTTCATCATCATCAGTATTGTCTTGTGCAACAGAAGCTTCTTTATCCTTTTCTTGAGAATTTTCTTTTTGCATTTTGTTGGGTAATGGATAATTTATTTGCAAGACATTATCAAGTTATACAATTGTGTCACAATTTTATTTAGGAGTTTTCTTTTCTTGATCTTGATCCACTTTATATTCATAACTTTGATTTTTATATATCTTATCAGACACTTCACCCATCATTCTCTTATTGTCAATTTTATCAATTCCAGGTGCAATATCTTCATCATTTTTCTTCCTTTGTACTTTAGTTTTTCTTCTCCATATCTTCTTATAATTTTCCTTAATGTTGGAGATACTTTCTTTCATGGAATACTTAGGAAATCTACATTCACTAGCCTTATGACCATAATTGTTGTATTTTTTGCATTCAATATCGAAGTCTTGTAAGAGAGAGAATGAGTTATAATTTCTTCTTTTTGCATTATTATATTGTTTTCATATATTTAAACATTTATTAGATTGTACTTTCTATAATCTTTATGATGTACTGCTCTATGTCTAAAATTATTGTAGGAATAACAATATCCAAGGAAAATATATTGATTTCTGTTAGAGGGATTCCTTCTGATGATTCTATTCTTTTTGTCATCTTTTTCTTTAGCAGGGAGTGCAGATTTCTATTTATTTGGAGCAGTCTTCAATGGTATTTTACTTTCCCTATTTTCTTCTCTTCTTATGGAGTTCTTAAGAGCATCTTCATAATTGATTGGTTGTTTGTCATTCTTTTACTCTGTATAGGAATCATATCCCAATCTTGTCTCATCATTTAATGATATTGTACTGCTAAGAGTGTTGTTCAGGATTTTTGAGTTGTTTTCAAACTTGGACTCAATGTCTTCTTTTTCTAGTTTCCCTTTTAGTTGAATTATTTCATCTTCCAATATCTTACATGTTTGTTGTTTTTCATTGAGTTCCTTATTCAACATTTCTTCTTCTTTTTTGGTTTCTTGGAGTTGAGATTTTAACTCAACAATCAATTGTTTTGAATCACTAATGGTTTTGGAAACCTCATTTCTCTTGATTTTATAACTTCTTCAAACTTTACAAGTTGTTCCCTTAGTAACTTGTTTTTCTTTTTAGATTTTCTTAGTTCTTCAATTGCACGGATAAATTCTTCCTTGAGGTTCACTTCTTCTCCATATTTCAAATGATTATCATCTTGAGTTTTCATTCCCATAAATAGTAGCTCTGGCTCCTCTTCTTCACTTTCTTTAGATGAGCTATTGTCTTCTTGGGTAAAGAAATTTTTCTTCTTGTTGTAGAATATCCTTTTATTTTTGGTTTTTCTCTTCTTCTGGTCTTTGAAAGTTCTTTCATCATCACTTTCCTCCTACTTAGGATAGGGACATGTATTGGCAAAGTGTCCAATTTTTCCACAGTTGAAACATATTAGAGGAAATTTTCCTTTCTATTTCTCGGTCCCTCTCTTGAGTTTCTTCATGAAGTTGACAACTTCTTCATCAAATATATCGGAGAACTCTTCATTGGTATTTTTCTCCTGCTTCTTCTTTGTTTTAGAAGCCTTAAAGGTTGTTTCTCCTTTTGATTCTTTTTCCTTTCCTGCCCTCATCTCATACGCTGTAAGAATTACATGGAGCTCATCTATTGTGATTTTTTCAAGGTTTGGTCTATCTTCAATTGTAGAAATCTTGGCATCATACATCATAGGTAATGATCTTAAGATATTTTGTACAATGTGTTTGTCTTTAAGTTCTTCTCCATTTGATTTGATTGAGTTAACTACCTCATCTACTCTATGAAGATATCCAACAATGTTCTCTTCTTCTTTCATCTTCAAATTTTCAAACTGAACTCTATAGGTTTGTAGTTTGGCTTCCTTGACCTTATTGTTTCCTTCATATATAACCTTTGGTTTTTCCTAGATCTCCTTAGATGACTTACAATGCATTACCTTCACAAATATAGGATTTTTTAATCCTCCTATAATGATATTGATTGCTCTTGAGTTGTCATTGCAAATCTTCTTTCCTTCAGTATTTGTGGGTGGAATAGTTGGTACAATGTACCCATTTTCTACAAATTGTCAAACATCAAAACCAAGAGTCATAAGGTATCTTTTCATTTGTATTTTCTAGAGAGCATAATCATCTCCTTTAAACAATGTTGCTTTGTTGGAAGACATCCCCTCTTATTGATCCATTTATTTCAGGATCCAACTTTCGATTATTGTACTGCGCTGAAGGCACTTTCTCTGATACCAATTGTTGGAAACACTGAGAGGAGGGGGGTGAATCGGTATTACATTTTTAAACAATTGTAATTACTTTGTTATTTTATTAATCACCACAATAGATCAACAATGAAATTGTATTTAAAATCAATATATAAATATAATTAACAAGAATTACAAAGTTTATAAAAAATAATCTGTGATTATGAAGGACACCAATCATCTTTAGAGAAACAACTCTTGGAGACACAAATCATATTCTTCACGACACCAACCCTAGGAAGCACCAACTCCCTTGTTTTAGGGCACCAACTCCCTTATTTTCACACTTTTCTTAGAAAAGATATGAATCATTCCGTGCTCCTCCCTTCCACCCTCACTGCATTAGTATCTTCAGTTTTCCTTCTTGGACTTTTCTTCTTCTTTTGATCTTCTGATATGGACTGCAAAGACACTTTCTTGTTCATCGTTCATTCTTGCTTATATAATATTCCAACTAGTGTGAGATTTGAAGCATTGTGTCCCTTTGTTTGAATTTTGAACCATTGCACCTCTTCATTTAAATTAACAATAATAATGTTTTGTCTTTAATTTAGAATTAATATCTTTCTCTATTATTATTCATACATTATCATGAAAACTTTTCAATTCAGTAAGAGGGATTTTCATAAATCAATCACATGTATGGATCGATTTCTTTTAACTCGATCCCATGCCTCTTTATTTCATTATTATGCTTATGTTGTGTCCCCATTTCTCCAACATATCATATTTGAGCTTTTACCAGCTCTCTGGATTGTTATGGTGTTCTTCTTGGGTTTCCTACAGGAAACAATGTTAATCCCCAAGCACTTTATCTTTCCTTTATGTAACTGCAGGCTCAAAACCACAGGCTTATCCATTCCATGTGTTTTTTTGTTAGCACTTTCTCTTTTCCTTCTTATTCTTCTACATGAGACCATATTCAAATTTCTGAGGGTTTATTTAATTATAGTCCCTTTTTCTCTCATTGTTATCTTCTTTACATTATCACACCACCGGTGTTGGAACCAAGTCCTCTAGTACTCTGGCCTTCGCAATCTTCCAACTCCCCCAAATTAAATTCCATTGAAGTGCGTATACTCTATTGACTAGTAGATCTGACGGTTCTGACTCAATCTGTGGTTGAGTGGATGGTCCACGCAAACTCAACAAGGTGTTTTTTCAATGGCCTTCTCATTGTGCTCTTTTTGGATCTTGACCATGGATATTCCTTCTCGACAGACGGTTGAATCTTACTTTGGGGCTTCGACACTTTGGGACTCCGGGTTACTAGAAACTTGAAGTAGATCAATTCCTCTGGAGGTTTACCTACCGAATAAGTCATAACACGATGATGACCGCTTATTGTCGATTAACATTTCATGCTTACTCTATCCTTCCACTGCGCTTGATCTAATGGTCATGAGAGAACCTGGAGAATATTAGATCAACGACCAACATTAGTTCGCGACTTTGCCCTTCAGCGCTTCGGGCATTTTTGCTAGTAGGAGAAGTTGAACATCACTGAAGGTTGTAATCCCAGAGTGACGTGGTTTGTTGACGTCACTCAATATGACATGGACCCTAATTTTGTGTGCCACATGTCACCCTAATTCATGACTTTCAAGGTCCTTATGTGCCACATTGACCTTGACATTTGTCACCACCTTATTGGTCCACGTGTCCTTGCTGACGTCATCATGTCGATGTGGTCATATTGTTGTATCACATGACTTATTTTGATCTTCCTATTAGATCATATGGTTGACGGGATTTCATAGTTATGGCTTTGAACTTCATGGCTTTGGAAACTTTGACACTTTTATATCAACCTTCGATTATCACCAAAGTGCCAAATAGGTTTTGCCACCGCTTGATATTTCCTTGTCTTTATCTAACAGCCTCTGTTTACTCCAAGACTTCGTGCCTTTGGCCCCACTTATCTTATCCTTCCACTTAACTCAATCAGATGGTTGATAATTCACCAGAAGTCCCTCCTTGATCTAACAGCTGGTGGGATTTTGTGACTTCATGATCCTGCCTTGTCTCCAATGTTCATCGAAGTGGTGAAGTTTCGAAGTTATTTTATCCGCTACTTGATCCAATGGTCCATATTTCCATTGCTTCAAATCTGATAATTGATATTTAATCCTTCCCAACCTCTAACTTCACCTCAATCTAACGATCATGAATTGTCCCGAATTGAGAATGAACGGCTCCTATAACTCTATCCTTTACAGGGGATTCTTATGTGTAGGATTTGGCTTCTATACAATCTGACGGTGTAGGATTGTCCTGAGAACTACATCAATAGACATTATTCTTCCTTGATTCTTTTGGAGTTTACAGTGGGGATTTCAATCCCGATAGCAATTCTGTAATGTTCTCTCCCTTTTGAGTTTTCCTTCATCCTTTCCATGCTCTGATTCTATGTGTGTATTATTTGTAGAATACCCCCGCTATTTCTCCTGAGCATTAGGAAAATAGGATCATTTGTTGATCATATCGTGATCAATAGTGATCACAAATTGTTTCTGCCCCAAGGTGATCTTCATTTTTCTTTAATTATTGTACATGTTTGACTCATGTTTCCATAAATGACAACACATAATCAATAATGCCAACAATCTCCCCATTTGACATTGAGGGAAATGTATATGTAAAAAAAATGAGTTTGTACCTTTTCTCTATTGATTAAGGTTGGTTGTCATTGATGTCAACCCTTGAAGAAAGACCCATAGCACAAAGGTTTGGGTAATGGACCCAATAGTGTTTGATGTAAATATGACTCATTATTATTTTTTCATGGTTGATAAGAAGTAAATATGGATGAACTCCAAAGTGGTCCCCTTATGGTGAAAGCCCTCACTGGAAGACGCTTTGTGGAGTAAGAGAACTCATGCTTAATTGTGGAATAATGAGATGAAGGAAAGTGAATTTTTCAAGAAAAATATCTTAGATGGATAGTTCTTGTCATGTCATTTCCAGTGGTATGTGGAATGTCACATAATTCTTCACGGTTAGAGAGTTATGGCCACGAGAAGTTGGAGACCCCAAGTTTGGGTAATGGACCCAAGTTTGTTTGATGGGTAACGGTATGAGCTATGATATATTTTCAGATAATACTATTCTATATGGATAGTACATGTCATGCCATCTTTATTGGTATGTAGAACATCACATAACTCCTCACGGTTTGAGAGTTATGGCCTTACGAAGTTGGACGACCCTCATATGTCATCTAGAAGCCCCAAAAGGTCAAAGTAATCAAAGTGGTT
>JZKD02S1674207.1:341809-369023 GCA_000966675.3 Picea glauca | reverse complement strand
TCAGTAATCCAACATTCTCCCCCTATCACTGATCTCATCTTTAAATTTGGGAATTGAATTTGTTTTACTACTTTTTCACCCCACTTGACATCAATGAAAAAAATGGATGTTTCCTTGCTCCCCTTAGGGTGACTCTCCCCATGAGGTGATGCTCCCCATGTCCATGAATCTCTCCCCCTTTAGACAAAGGATATCACTCTGAGGCAATGTTGGTGGCATGGTTGCCAATCATCTCTCCGCCTAGAATCATGTTGTTGCAACCAATCATGGGAATAAGAATAGCTCCCCCTGTGGGTATATCTCCCTCTATATTCTTTGCAAGATGAACAATATTCTACCACTACAATCTGCTTCTGCTTCAATATACTACTACTCTACTGAAACATAGTTCAACTACTCGAAAATGATCAGCTCTTCCTATAACGACCCTTGGACATGTCCATGCATCTACCATCTAAACTCATGCCACACCATACATCAAGTATATGCCAATCATACACACTAACTCATGCATCAACCATGAAGAAAAATATATGTCAAGAATATGTGCCAAAAGTGAACCAAACATATATCATGATCATCAACAAGTGCCTCTATCAATGTACCAACAATGTGCTTTAAACAAGTGTCATATCACACATGATATGCCTCTATCATAAGATATATCAATGGAGCTCACATATCTACCAACCATGTACCATGAAAAATCTTCCTCAGAAACCATTCACATAACTTCAGTAAGAGAATACATAACCAACAATGTTCCTTGGCAGATGAAGATCTGCAACAAACCATGTCAGATCCTGCAAAATAGAGTTATACCATCAAACCATGCTTCTTTAATTGATACTAGTTATCTATTCATTTGTAACTCAAGAGCCTCATCATTCTTTTGTGGTCCAATACTCATAGGAGTATCAACATGAACAATCTTAAATCTTCCCTAATTCCTCCTTCCTTTCTTTTGTTTATATTTTTTTTGTTGAGATGTTTTAGTAGATCATCAAAATAGTGTTTGAAAATTCTCAAGATCATCATCACTTAATTCTTCTGAATGATCTCCTATTGAAAGTTCATCATCATCATTACTGTCTTGTGCAACAAAAGCTTCTTTATCATTTTCTAGAGAATTGTTTTTTGCATTTTGTTGGGTAATGGATAATTTATTTGGAGGACATTATCAAGCTCTGCAATTGTGACACATTTTTCTTTAGGAGTTTTCATTTCTTGAGCTTGATCCACTTTATATGCATAACTATGATTTTCATATACCTTATCAAACACTTCACCCATCATTCTCTTATTGTCAATTTTATCAATTTCAAGTGCAATATCTTAATCAATTTTCTTCCTTTGTACTTTAGTTTTTCTTCTCCATATCTTTTTATAATTTTTCTTAGTGCTGGAGATACTTGCCTTCATGGAATACTTTGGCAATCTACATTCACTAGCCTTGTGATCATAATTGTTTCATTTTTTGCATTCAATATTGAAGTCTTGTAAGGGAGAGAATGAGTTGTAATTTCTTCTTTCTGCATTATTCTTATTCTTTTCATATCTATGAACATTTATTGGATTGTACTTTCTATAAGCTTTACAATGTGTTGTTTTTTGTCCAAAATTATTGTAGGATTAACAATATCCAAGGAAAATATATTGATTTTTGTTAGAGGGAATCCTTCTAATGATTCTATTATTTTTGTCATATTTTTCCTTAGTAGGTAGCGCATATTTCTGTTTATTTGGAACAGTGTTCAATAGTATTGACATTGCCTTGTTTTCTTCTCTTCTTATAGAGTTCTTAAGAGCATCTACATAGTTGATTGGATGTTTGTCATTCTTTTGTTCTGTAGAGGGATCATATCCTAGTCATGTCCTATCGAGTTCTTAAGAGCATCTACATAGTTGATTGGATGTTTTTCATTCTTTTGTTCTGTAGAGGGATCATATCCTAGTCACGTCTTATCATTTGATGATCTCTGACTGCTAAGAATGTTCTTCAATATTTTTGAGTTGTTTTCAAACTTAGATTGAATGTCTTTTTTTTCTAGTTTCATTTTTAGTTGAATTATTTCATCTTCCAATATCTTACATGTTTGTTTTTTTTCATTGAGTTCCTTATTCAAGATTTCTTCTTTTCTTTTGGTTTCTTGGAGTTGGGTTTTTAACTCAACAATCAATTGTTTTGAATCACTAATAGTTTTGGAAACCTCATTTTCTCTTGATTTTATAACTTCTTCACACTTTAGAAGTTGTTCCCTCAGTAACTTGTTTTGTTTTTTAGATTTTCTTAGTTCTTCAATGATCTGAAAATAGGGGGCTAACTTGTTTTGCTATGCAAGCACCCTCTACTCCATTAAAATAAACTTTTCAGGACCTTGCTCAATGTCTTAGTCATGCAAGAGGTTTTATGTGTCAAAGTCATGCTTCTTTTAAATGTTTATGTGTGAGGTCTTTAAAAAGTTAAATATGTGTTTTAAACAAATACACAATAAACATAACTTGCAGCAAATAAAACAACAAACTCACAACAATAACAAGATGATAAAGGAGTTCACCCCCAACTGGGCTACATCTCCTTGAGCCTCCATCAATGGACTAGGCTCTCTAGAATTAGTTTGTCAAATATTCTTTTACAAGTTACTACTCAACTCCAATGGATTTACTGACTGTACCATTGGGTTCAAAATACATAAAAACCCCAAAAATGACTAATAGAACTCTAAAAACGGATCATGGCTCATCCAGGCATGACCTCTTCTACATGTGGCCTTGAGCTTCCCTAAGCTTCCTTGTGGCAAAAACACCTGTAAAAGTCCTCAAATACCTCTGAAACCTATCCCAATGTGTTCAGAGCATAACAATTAGCCAAAAATGACTATTCAGTCACATAAAACAGACTTGGGCTCATCTGAGCATGGCCTCCATCAATGGGGCTTCAAGCTCCCTGAAACTTCAATAGTGTAAAACCTGCAAAAGAAGTCTTCAAATGCCCTTGAAAACATTGCCAATGGATTCAGAACATCCAAAAACCCCTAGCTGAGCTTTTTCAACACCTCATTTGGCCAAAAAAATGAAGAGGTTAGACCTCCTGCCATTTTCTTCCATCAAGCTTGTTGTCCCTGGTTCACCAAAACACACCTCTATGTGTCCAACCTAGCCTTTGCGCGTTTCTCCGTGCTTAAACCCAGCACCACACACAAATCCGCAAAATGCACAAAACTATCGAACAGTTAGGGAACCTATCCCCCTAACCGCATAGGCATTGGGCGCATGTGCCATGTGACCACGTCCCTGCGCACCAAAAAGGGCTCATTTCCCACGCGTGTGGGAAAGTGACAAGTGGCGGACGGTTGGAAAGGCGGTTGTATGACCATTGGGCATGCGCATTCGTTTTTTGAGGTGGGATCACATGGGAGAACGCACCGCAACCGGGGGTTGGGGCTAAGCCCCAGCCCAAACGCACCCCAACATACCACATGGTCAAACTTAAATAAATTTTAAACCCTTTGTTTAACAAGGACTATCGTGTGGGCTAGTGGTAGCCCACACATTGCCAAAGCGTTGAACCTTGGGGGGAAGGTCCGGGGCTAGTGATCTGGATTATTTTCGGCACGAAATGAGAGCAGAGATATAATAAAGAAATGCACATAGATATTGCAGATATTCAATAATATAACAGAAATGTATCAGAAATGCAACCATGAACACAGATATACAATAATACATGATTTCTATTAATCAAAGAAATGTACAGAGACTGTAAAAATACAGAGTGAAAGACTCGCTAGAATGGCGGCAGCTTATCTCTGAGAAGAGATGTGACCGCTACTCACATTCGCAAGAAGATGATTACAATGAGGCTCTGAAGGCCTTTTTACAATAAACGGGAATGCCAAAAGTCCTAGACATCCAAAAACCTAACCCTAGGAGATGAAGCACCAAAAGTCATGTGGGCCCTGTTTGGGTAAGTGAGTACATCAACTTCCCGGGGTCATAACTTTTGCATACGATCTTCGTTTTAGGCGTGTGATAGCTCGTTGGAAAGGTATCGTCGAGGAGATTCATTTGGGGGGCTCAATCATGCCTTTGGCTATGATTGAGAACCTCGATCTCGAAAAACCTTCATTTAGGCCCTCAAAATGGCCTCGAAAGTTAAAACCTGCTAAAAATAGTAAATTGTCAAAATTGCCAGAAAACAGTTTTGAGCCAGTTGGAAAAGGTGGGTGGCCACCGATATCCACTTGGATCAGTTCGACTCCCACAGACTCCATAAATTTTTAATCAAACAACCAAATTACGGTGCCACGTGGCAACCCATGCCTAGGCCACGTGGCACCAAACCATTTGACAAAAAGATGCCACATGTCTCATCATGATTCGTCCACACCTTCCAATAAATGATTGCCATGTCATCAACTGCCACCTCAACGTACGGTCATGCCACATCAGTTGTACGACCTCTGCCACGTCCGCTGTACGAACTGTACGGACTGTACAGTCAGCGTTATTTTTTGTTTTGTTTTTTTGGCAAATCGAACAGATCGCGATATCTCACTCATCCGATGTCCGTTTGACCCCGTTCGAAGTGCGTTGGGTTTGTGATGACGAAGGATACGCACTGATTCGTTTTGAGGCGATTCCAAACACTTTCATTTTTTGGCTAAATTTTGACCCCTGGTCCAAATTCTGATCATTCAATTACACGAATAAATTCTTCCTCAAGGTTCACTTCTTCTCCATATTCCGAATGATTATCATCTTGATTTTTCATTCCCATAAATAGAAGCTCTAGCTCCTCTTCTTCACTTTCTTCAAATGAGCTATTGTCTTCTTAGGTAAAGAAAGTTTTATTCTTCTTGTAGAATATCATTTTATCTTTGGTTTTGCTCTTCTTCTGATCTTTGAAAGTTCTCTCATCATCACTTTCCTCATGCTTAGGATAGGGACATTTATTGGCAAAGTGTCCAATTTTTCCACAGTTGAAACATATTAGAGGAAACTTTCCTTTGTATTTCTGAGTCCCTCTCTTGAGTTTCTTCATGAAATTGGCAACTTTTTCATCAGATATATTTGATAACTCTTCATTGGTCGTTTGCTCATGCTTCTTCTTTGTTTTAGAAGCCTTGAATGTTGTTTCTCCTTTTGATGGTTTTTCATGTCCTACCCTCATCTCATACGATGTAAGAATTCCATGGAGCTCATCTATTGTGTGTTTGTCAAGGTCTGTCTTGTCTTCAATTGTAGAAATCTTGGCATCATACCTCATAGGTAATGATCTTAAGATCTTTTGTACAATGGGTTTGTCTTTAAGTTCTTCTCCAGCTGCTCTGATTGAGTTAACTACCTCATCTACTCTATCAAGATATCCAGTAGTGTTTTCTTCTTCTTTCATCTTCAAATTTTCACACTGAACTCTGTAGGTTTGTAGTTTGGCTTCCTTGACCTCGTTGTCTCCTTCATATATAACCTCCAGTTTGTCCCAGGTCTCCCCTTCACAAATATTGTTCATCCTCCTATAATGGCATTGACTACTCTTGAGTTGTCATTGCAAATCGTATTTCCTACAATATCTGTGGGTGGAGTAGATGGTACAATGTACCCATTTTCTACAAATTGTCAAACATCAAAACCAAGAGTCATAAGGTAGCTTTTCATTCTTATTTTCCAAAGAGTGTGATCATCTCCTTTAAACAATGGTGCTTTGTTAGAAGACATTCCCTCTTGATGATCCATTTCTTTCAGGATCTACCTCCCAGTTATTAAGTTGTGTTGAAGACACTCGCTCTGATACCAATTGTTGGAAATATTGAGAGCGAGGGGGTGAATCAGTTTTACCTTTTTAACAATTAGTAATTACTTTGTTATTTTATTAATCACCACAATAGATCAACAATAAATTTGTATTTAAAATCAATTATATAAATATAATTAACAAGAATTACAAAGTTTACAAAAAATAATCCGTGATTGTGAAGGACACCAATCCTCTTTAGAGCACCAACTCTTGGAGACACAAATCCCCTTCTTTAGGGCACCAACCCTAGGAAGCACCAACTCTCTTGTTTTTAAGGCACCAACCTTAGGAAACACCAACTCCCTTGTTTTAGGGCACCAACCCTAGGAATCACCAATTCCCTTATTTTCACATTTTACTTAGAAAATGATATGAATCCTTCCTTGCTCCTCCCTTCCACCCTCACTACATTAGTATCTTCAGTTTTCCTTCTTGGACTCTACCTCTGATTTTGATCTTCTGATATGGACTGCAAAGACTCTTTCTTCTTCATCGTTCTTTCTTGCTTATATAGTATTCTAACTGATATAAGCTTTGAAGCATTGTGTCCTTTTGTTTGAACTTTGAACCATTGCACCTCTTCAATTAAATTAACAATAATAATGTGTTGTCTTTTAATTTAGAATTAATATCTTCCTCTATTATTATTCATACATTATCATGAAAGCTTTTCAATTTAGTAAGAGGGCTTTTCATAAATCGATCGCGTGTATGGATTGATTTGTTTTAACTCGATCCCATGCCTCTTTATCTCATTATTATGCTTTTGTTGCATCCCTAGTTCTCCAACAAATCATATTTGAGCTTTTACCAGCTCTCTATATTGTTATTGTGTTCTTTTTGGGTTTCCTGCAGAAAACAAAGTTAAGCCCCAGGCGCTTTATCTTTCCTTTATGTGACCGCAGGTTCAAAACCACAGGCTTATCCATTCCAAGCATTATTTTGTTAGCGCTTTCTCTTTTCCCCCTTATTCTCCTACATGAGACCGTATTCAAATTTCTGAGGGCTTATTTAATTCTAGGCCCTTTTGCACTACTTGTTAGCTTATTTACCTTATCACGCCACCAACGTTGGAACCAAGTCCTTCGATACTCCGGCTTTCAGGATTTCCGTCCTTTGCAATCTTCCAACTCCCCTGGAGTAAATACCGCCAAAGTGCCTATACTCTATTCACTAGTAGATCCGACGATTCTAACTTAATCTGTGGTTGAGTGGATGATCGCGCAAACTCAACAAGGTGTTTTGTTAATGGCCTTCTCATTGTGCACTTTTTAGATCTTGACCGTGGATCTTCCTTCTCGACAGACAGTTAAATCTTACTTCGAGGCTTCAGCACTTCTGGACTCTGGGTTACTAGAAACCTATAGTAATTCAATTCCTCCGGATGTTTACGACTAGCATTAGTTCGTGACTTCGCCCTTCGGCGCTTCGAGCATTTTTGTTAGTAGGAGAAGCTGAACATCCCCGTAGGCTGTAATCCTGGAGTGGCGTGGCTTGCTGACGTCACTCAAGATGACATGGACCCTAATTTTGTGTGCCACGTGTCAACCTGATTCATGACTTTCAAGGTCTTTATGTGCCACATCGACCTTGACATTTGTCACCACCTGATTAGACCACGTGTCCTTGCTGATGTGATCCTGCTGACGTGGTCCTACTATTGTGTCACAGGACTTATTTTGATCTTCCTATTAGATCGGACAACTGGCGGAATTTCATGGTTATGGCTTTACACTTCGTGGCTTCGGTAACTTTGACACTTTTATATCAACCTTTGATCATCGCCAAAGTGCCTAATAGGTTTTGCCACCATTTGATCTTTCCTTGTCTTGATCCGACGACCTCTGTTTACTCCAGGACTTCATGCCTTTGGCCCCACTTATCTTATCCTTCCACTTAACTCGATCGAATGGTTGAGAATTCACCCGAAGTACCTCCTTGATCTAAGAGCTGGTAGGATTTCGTGACTTCGTGATCCTGTCTCGTCTCCAATGTTCGTCGAAGTGGCGAAGAGTCAAAGTTCTTTTGTCTGCTACTTGATCCAATGGTCCATATTGATACTGCTTCAGATCTGACGATTGAGATTTAATCATTCCCAACCTCTGACTTCACCTCGATCTAACGATCCCGGATTGTCCTGAACTGAGAATGAACAACTCTTGTAACTCGATCATTTACAAGGGATTCTTTTGTGTAGGCTCTGGCTTCTGCGTGATCTGACAGTCCAGGATTGTCCCGAGAACTACATCAACGGACAAGATTCTTCCTTGATTCTTTTGGAGTTTACTGTGAGGATTTCAATCCCAATAGCACTTCTGTAATGCGCTCTCCCTTCTGAACTTTCCTTCATCCTTTCTATGCTCTAATTTTATGTGTGTATTCTTTGTAGAATCTCCCCGCTATCTCTCTTGAGCTTTAGGAACATAGCATCATTTGTTGATCATGTCGTGATCAACAGTGATTACGAATTGCTTCTGCCCCAAGGTGATCTTCCTTTTTCTCTAATTATTGTACATGTTTGACTCATGTTGCCATCAATGACAACACACAATCAATAATGCCAATAGTTTTATGCTTTAACTCGAGTCTCCCAATTTATTAAGCTTGGGATCCAACAAAGGCTTTAGGGATAACCATCTATATCCATCACGTGCATGTATTCTTGACGGCCTTTAGTCTCTCCACCAAGTGGCGGGCACCTAAAGGTTGATCTTAATGAAAAGATTATCAAGGACCAGCACTTTGACACACTCCAAAGTTAATCTGTCATGTTTGTCTATACAAGACTTGGTGTTCATGCTAAGCCAAGTCTACTAGTGACTGCTTGGGAGTTAAAGAGGTAAATGACATTCTTAAATACCTCACAAAAAGAAGCAATGGGACAGGAACTAAGCATCTTTTGCCCACATTTTACCATTTGCCAATGGAACTAGTGATCACCATGTAGAATTATGGCCCAAATCTGCACGAGTAACCTTTTCAACAAAGCCTTGGTTTGACAGCCTCATAGGCTTTCCGTTTACTTATATCGGCAGTGGTAATTAAAACAATGAAGATTCAAGCCCTTCCAAACATTTTTACAGAGAAACCAAAGGCAATGCAATTTCTAAGTAATGCTTTCCTTTGCCTCCTTCCCAGCAATATCCCCAAACGATCCATTTAGCTCCTTCCCAACAATCCCCAAACGATCCATTTAGAACACAGTGCTTGTATTTAAGAGAGGGTTTTGATAATCCCCATCCCTCCCCAATCTTTAGGGAGGCACCACAGGTTCCGATTGACTGTATGGAAGCGTTTGCTCCCACCAATGTTGTCGCACCTAATATTCCAAATTACTTTTTCCTGGAGTTTAATATGTACTAACAAAAAGAACCCAATAAGAAGAATAATATATGTAACTCGCACAAGGCTTTAGGAGATAAAGTCACAAGTTTGGTTATCAATTTGACAATTTTCTTATCAATCTTTTGGATAACCACATCCCAAAGCTCTTTGGGAGGAGATTGGAATGCAAATGGGTTCCCTAAAAATTTGAACACTATCTAGGGCAAGCCTATCCTTGAGCAGCCACCCAAGCTATACAACTTCATGCTGACTCCGCATATAACATCGGGTTTTGGCTCAGTAGATCTTGGAACTTGTAACATTGCAAAGATTTTGGAGGTAGTTCATTGTGTGTTCCACTGAGGCCTATTCCTATTCCTTTAAAAAAATAACAAAAGTCATCAACGAAATGCCCATCGAGAGGAAATCCTTTGATAAGGCCACTCTATTTTGAAGTGAATTCCCCAAAGTCTAAGGGCAAGGGATAGGGTACAACCTTGATAAATTGGCCTAAATTAGCCAGATCCGGATAGGGGACAACCTTGATAAATTGGCCTCCAAATCCTTCACACTCTGATAGGCTGATGGAAAGGCAGGCTGCCACTTCTTTAAACAAGGTTTCCACAGCTTTTAAAAAGCACTGACCAAACCCAAGGGCCTTCATTGACTCTGTCATAGGCGTTTTCGCACAGGGTTTGCACCATGCCCTAATCATAGGCTTCTGTGCATGGTGCGAGACTTGATCAATTTGGTGAGAGCGAATAGACAACTTTTCATCTATAAATGACTGCTTTGAATGAATCTGCTACAATTCATTTAAATTGCAACATCATACTGAGCAAGTTTCAGATAATGGAGATATAACCTTATTTAAACTAAATATATAAATTATGATTATGTAAGTGATTAACACAAGAAAAGGTAAAATATAAACTGTTGACAAATCAGACCGAATAATTTGAATCACTTCTAATCAAGGAGAAAGGCTGCAGACCACTGAATCACTTCTAATCAAGGAGAAAGGCTGCAGAACACCGAACTAGGCATCTCTTCCAATCATCCATAAGCAAAAAGTGTTAAAAAATAAACTACGATAATAAATAGTCTAGAAACTCTTTACATATAATAAATTGAAAGTAATCCATTCAAATTATAGATAACTACTAAGGTACAGATATTGACAGTTACAATTAAATCAATCTAATTTCCACGTTCCAAATAACATAGCAAAGTATATGCAGGGTGAACTTAGGTCCATGACAATAACAGTAAAAGTCAAAGAATAATACATGAGTTGAAAAGCAATATAGCTAAAACGGATTACTGTTACTTGGATAACAACTTATAGAGCCCGAGTTGTTTTCAGATCCATATAATTTGATGAAAGAATAATTTTCTCAATAAAAAAGGCTTCATATTTTACTATAAGAATACCCATAATAATTCTGATACCATTTTACAAACTTCTTTAAACCCGTTTGTAGATCTGTAGATGGTTTGTAGCCTAGTTCCAATCTTGCACGGGTGACATTCGCATGAGTGAATGGCACATCGCCATTCCCTGGCATATCAACAATGTTTTTCCTAGCCTTGACCTTCAAGTGCGTCTCAAGTATCTTCACTAATGTTGGCACAGTGACAGGGGAAGTATTTCCCAAATTGTAGATCCTGTATTGTGCCGGGCCTTTCTTTTTGCCTCCACTTCCTGTACTCTTGCCTGCAGTTTCAAGAGAAGCAACACACCCCTTGACAATGTCATCTATATATGTGAAGTCCCTGGCAAGATCCACCTRGTTATGTCCTTTGTATATAGTTATTGGTTTGCCTTGCAAAATATTCCTTGTGAAGGAGAAATAAGCCATGTCAGGCCGTCCCCATGGTCCATATACAGTGAAAAATCTCAAGCCTGTGATAGAGAGTCCATAAATATGATTGTATGTGTGAGTGATTTCCTCCCCTGCTTTCTTTGTAGCTGCATAGAGACTGGCAGGTTGATCTGTTCTATCTATCTCAGAAAATGGCACCTTATCATTTAGGCCATAGACTGAACTAGAAGAAGCCCAAACAACAGCTGGTTGTGGATTGGCTGCTTTACAGGCTTCTAGCAAGGTGACAAGGCCTGCAATGTTGCTATGAACATAGGAAGATGGATTTTCCATACAATATCTAACACCAGCCTGGGCTGCTAGATGCATAACATGGGTAAATGGAATAACATCAAATAGCTTATTTAATAACACACTATCATTTATGTCTCCTTCTATAACAAACACCCCATGCTTCTTCAGCAGGGCTTCCCGAGCTCTTTTAAGAGATGTATCATAATAATCATTAAAGTTATCCAGTCCAAGGACTCCATCTCCTCTCTTCTTCAAAGCCAGAGAGACATGTGTTCCCACAAACCCAGCAGCACCTGTGACTAACACCACCAAACCATCGTGACTCTTTGCTTGGCAAGAATGTCTTACTTGTTTTTCCCATCGAGCACCACCCCAGGTCGACGACATATGCTTGGTGCCTCTGTCCAAAGAGGTCTTAAAACACAAGTAGGATGCAGTCAATGCAATCAAAAAGAGTGCCCAAAAGAACATTGTCGCCGATGAAGTAAGCCATCGGTTCACCTGGCGATTAAAATGGTACCCCCTCTCTATCTTCACTTTGCCGGGAGTTGAGGGAAAATTGTCTTGCAATGACGACAATGGAGGAGGCATTGCAACAGATGTGCTGACTGAAAGACCTTACTGCGTTGGGTTGATCCTGACTTGACTAAACTGAAGAGTCGGTCCGAAAAGGTTTTACCAGGATGTAATAATGGTGATTGAAAAATATACGTCTGCAATGACCTACTTGGCCTGTAGTGCAGATACTTGGGTTACTATTCACTGCAAAAGCAAATCAAGCACAGCCAGCCTATCAGATGAGAGATGATTCTTCTGCTTCTAACAAATCCTTAAAAAAAAAATCTATGACCAGTGCACATAAAAGGATAGTCAGAAACCAGATCACAACCTGATTTTATCATTTTATCTTACTTGCAATCCAAAACCGTTGCCTCGTTTCATGTTCTTTTACAATAATATTTTGGAACAAACAACTATGGAATAAGCAATAGATTCCCGTTTAGTTTGGAAAACAACAATATAAGCAAAATAGAAGAGATATAAAAAGGTTTTAAAGGGAATATTTTCCATCTTTTGGAATTGGGCACTAGCAGCAGAAAACAACAATTTTCATTAGCGATGGAGAGTAACTTGGTGTTTATTAGGCACCTATCCTCTCCTTGGGAGATGAGATGCAGACCAAATGCTTTGGAAAAAACTACAATGCTAAATGGTAAAATGGTAAGGACAAGGAATGGAAAAGCTCGCACAGCCATCCGATCAGAACATCTAAAACACCAAACGGCCTGCATTGCATTCACCTCTTTGACACAGCCCAAACATAATACGCACGGACGACCAAACTTGATCTTGGATCTTCGACAGCAAACAAATTAGGAAACCCAAGACAGAATCAAAAAAAGCAAATAATGAAAGAGATCTAATGACTGGTTGAATCTACGAGTGATAGCTATATCCTATAAATAAACAAGGTCTTGCGTTTCGGTCTGCATCTGCCGGATCTCTGTGAACAAACAAATGCACCTTACAGATCAGATAAGAAAGGACAGTACCCTCCATCAACATAAGAAACAGACCAGATAAGAAAGGACAGTACCTTACAGATCAGATAAGAAACCCGTGCATCAACATCGTCCATGCCCAAAAGGGGAAACGCCCAACCCCACCTGGATTGGATCGCACTCGTTGCAACCAAACCAACAGATGAGATGGGATGGATAGAACTCCCTTGTTGGACCTTATCAGCAGATAGATAAACACAGACATTCGCATACAGATAAACAGGCAGGAAACGCCGACTTACCACATGGGGAATGAGAAGGGAAAGGCCTCAGCAGATACACACTAGTTTGGAATGAAGATTGCTTGCTGCTGCCGCCGTTGCCTTCGCCCTAGGTTTTGCCTTCCAACAAGACCTGGTCACCCTTACACCTCCAAATACCTGTCGCTCTCCGCCTCCTCACCCCTCGGCGAAACTAGGTAGGTATCAATCAGTGCTGGTACCTTGTCTTTGGGCCCTTGCCCTCCCTTCCTTCCTTCCTCTGTGTCAACGCCTACCAGTTTTTTTTTATTTATCGGTAGATGAATTCAAGTACCACATTTTGCCTTTATTACCGTCAAATATATACACCCTGAAATATTTTATTATTGTTTTTCAAAACCACGAACAAATTTTATGTTACCCTCATGTTTGGAACAGTCCCTTTTGTTTAGAAATATTCAACCCAATTGAAAGACATGATCACTGCTTTGGCCACCATAATCTGCGAGAGACTCTTTTCACTATCTTAAGAGCAAATAGGTATTAGTTTCATGGGATAGTATAATTGGTAAGACATGTGCACACTTTCTTAGTTTGGGGAGAGGTTACGAGTTTGACCCTGCGTTTCTAGAGCTGCGAGTTTATCACTCTCATATCATTCACTATGTGGGGAAGTATCGGGGTAAGTTTTCAGCGCGGAACCATTTGGAATGGCGTATGCAATTTTTTTTTCCAAATGAAAATTAGGGAGGCGAATGGGAATGTCGAAGTAATTTGAAAGGAATTTTCATATTAATGTTTTTAATTATAATCATAAAATTATTACAATTAAAATGATCATATTTGAGGTTAGTTCACTATTTTGATGAAGAACTCTTATATGTTTTGAACAAAATCTACAAAAATTTATTTACAACTATTTGAGGGAAGTTTCCATATCACTATTATTAATTGGAATTGTAAAAATATTGCAATTAAAATGAGTTTATACCAGAACAATCTTCTTTGCTTTGGGTGATAACTTTGTATTTTTTCCCCTCAAGTTTTGTGATTTCTTTTTTTTAGGAAAAAACAAAATTGATTTGTTGAAAAATGTTGATGAATAGAGAGAAGAATACACCTAAAATAGATTGTCCTTTAAGATTCTTAGGTAAGAACACTTGGTTCTTTAGAAAAAACTTTTCAAAAAGACAAATTAGAGAGATTCAATATATATATATATATATATATATATATATATATATATATATATAATAACAATATTACTAGACATATCCCTGCACAATAAAATAATGAAAGTATTGTTTAAGGAGATAGGGAGAGAAGGAGTGGGCATGAAATGATAAGATGGCAAAAATATTTATTACAATAACATTGGTGAAGTGAAGGCAACAATAAGACTTCAAAGTTTTTGGCCAATAAGATATCATATAAATGAAATTTAAAATTAATTATTATTTTTTAAAACTTTAGATAAAGAGGTGTATATTTTATGGTCAACCATGAACTAATAGAAAGTCAAGCCTAACTCAACACTATATACCATGCTTATCTCCACGTATAATAATGCATTTTACTTAATATAATACATTTTGCCTCTATAAAACAAACATTGCTACATATTTATTATTTTTTGGTAAAAAATAATTTTAATTATTTGATAAAAATTAATCATTATTTTTTAAAACTTTAGATAAAAGGGTGTATATTTTATGGTTAACCATGAACTAATAGAAAGTCAAGCCTAACTCAACACTATATACCATGCCTATCTCCAAGTATAATAATACATTTTACTTAATATAATACATTTTGCCTCTATAAAGCAAACATTGCTACATATTTATTATCTTTTGGTAAAAATTAATTTTAATTATTAATAATAATAATGTTTTATCATAAATTTTATATTTTAATTATATATAATTATTAATAATGAAAACATTTTATCATTACAAATTATGATTTTTGAGTTTTGATATAAAGAAATTTGCTTCTCCCATAATTTAACCACAAACCTTATTGAAACTCACACCTTATTCCTAAATTATGAGTTGTATGGCATGGCATATTTGAAGCCAAAGAGAATTCAATTATTCACTTCATACATATATTCATTATGTACATGTAATATCATAAGAAAAGTTTAATGTACATTATTTTATTTAATAATCTAAAATGGACCAATTATAAAATAATAAAGTACTTGTAAAACTTAAGGGCATTCACTTTCTTGAAACAACCAACTATAGCCAGTCATTGTCATTAATCCCTTTTCATGATTAACTCCGCAACCAGTGTCCAATCTTTACATAAATTGGAAGGCTACAAATATTCCTTGTGAATTGTTATCGCCTAACACAAAATTACAAAATTCACTAATGAAAATATTTGACACCTACAAAATGTGTTAGTAATTTAAAATTATGATACAATCCACAACCATGAATTGCATTAGAAAAGAAAGCTAACCTAGGGACCTTCATGTCCATCATATACTGCTAAGAAATGTACCAACCAGTTTTTTGTGAACAAATGGAAATGCATGTGCAACCCCAACAATTCAATGATTAAAAACAACACAATAGAGATTCATGTTTTTGAAATTATAAATGGATTTAAGCAAACACAAAACTACAAAATTCATTAATAAGAATATTAGACACAGAAAATGTGTCAGTAATTTAAAATTGTTATTCAATCAACAACCATGAATTGCATTAGAAAATAAAGCTAACCTAAGCACCTTCATGTCCATTATATACTCTTAATAAATATATCATAAAACTTTCATTATATTTTTTTGAACCACTAGAAATGCATGTGCAACCCCAACAATTCAATGATTAAAAACAACACAATATAAATTCATGTTTTTAAAATTATAAATAGATTTAAATTTTAAAGATATCAAAACTTTTTCATTAATTTAAAATAAATCTTACAAAATTTTAAATAATATATATATGTTTTAATAATTAAAAACAACAAAATAAAATTATAAATAAGTTTAAAGCTATCAAAAATTTAAAAACTCCAAAACAAAAACATTTTAAAAAATGAATAATAATCAACCTAATTAAAACATTGTTTTGCATATGAATTGTCATTTACAACATAAAATAAAACTCGACATTACATCACTATGAAAAACATATTCAATCCAGTGTACACTTGCCTAGATTTTAGATAGAGAGAATTGAACAACCAATAAGGCTCATTTCTTTATATTTCTAGATAATCTCTTCCTTTAACTATGCATTCATGCACTATAAGAAAAGAAAGATTTCGAAGCTACGATGCAAATGGAAAATTCGAGAGGAACAGAAAAAGAGATATATAGCGAGGATCTGGTAAGCAAATAACTAAAAATGATTATGGGTTGTCTTCTCTTCTATGCAAGGTTGGCATCATTTTCAGGTGGCACTCCTTTTTCAAGGATAAGATCTACATTGAGTGGCCAAAGCTTGCATTTACCAGCTTCTTTGTGGGTCACCACACAAGGATCTTGCAGGTCTATACATGTGACAATGATGTCAAAGCCACTTACTCAGTTCATTCAAGGAACAGGAGCAGGTCAAAAGCACTTTAACCCCCATACTCCATGAAGAGTCGAGCATTGAAAATTGATGGTTGCAACTTGCAATTGTCACTATGGTTTTCTTCGACAAGTTGATCCATACACGCCATTGGCTTGAACGTTACACAACATATAACTTACAAGTTGATCCATACACGTCATTGGCTTGAACGGTACACAACATAGAACTTGAAATTGGACAACCCTGACTCTGAGGAGGAGACATGGATGTGTTTTCCACGAGATTGAGACATTGCACATCCAACGTGTATGTCCAAAAATGAAGGAACATGTATGTCTATGGTTATGGTTGCCCATACGGATTGTTACTTATATTTCATACAAGTAAAGATACAAGGGATTTCGATTATGGGAGGGATTCAAAACTCTTGTTGCAGGCATGATTTCAATTATGGGAGGGATTCAAAACTCTTGTTGTAGGCATATTCAATGTATATAAAATTAAAAGGAATGAGCATATCACACCATAATATAACCTTGTTGGGAAACTTCAAGATTTCCTTGTAGGTAGGGCCAGTAGAGAGCGTAGATATTATGGACATTAACACTAAAAGGTTGCAAGCAAATTTAATTTACAAGCTCATCATCTAATCAAGAGACAAAAATGGGCACAGGGCATAACGCATTGGATCACCTCGCCTCTGATTCTAACTGTCTAGCAAGTCTTCTACAATTATTTCAGGATCATAATAGAATCATCATGGCCTTTCTATTGGGATGATATCAATTGCTCCCTAGAACCAGAATTGGAAGCCATCATAAAAGAGTAAATGCATGCAAGTATTTCAGGATCATAATAGCCTTTCCATTGGGATGATATCAATTGCTCCCTGAAACCAGAATTGGAAGCCATCATAAAAGAGTAAATGCATGCAAGTATTTCAGGATCATAATAGAATCATCATAGCCTTTCCATTGGGATGATATCAATTTCTCCCTGAAACCAGAATTGGAAGCCATCAGAAAAGAGTAAATGCCCTCCAAGCTCTGAAATCAATCAACTTCACTATGCTATCCCTCCCTCGTAACATAAAGATGGAATGTATAATCATTTAATTTAAATTCCTAGATTATGTTCTCTCTAAAAAACCCAAAAATTGAGGATTCCAACTCCTCGCGCTCGTCTAATGAACTTAGATAAAACCAAGTAACTTCCCTCTGGGAAACCCCCACCAGCAAAACCCTCAAAAAAACCCATGAAACTCCATTTACGGCCTCAAGTCATACCATTTATGCAATGCCAGATAAAACGTAGAGGGCCTGTAGGCGGTCTTATCATCGCAGGAATAAAAGCCATGGCAGAGATCGTTAACTAAGCTATCATATGCCCTCAAAAGAAGAATGATTTTGCTAAACAAGAGCATTTGAGCGTATCATTGGTGGCGATCCAAGCAGTGTACTTGGGGGTGCTTCAATTCAGCTTGGGGAACATGAACCCTCCTAGGGTTTGAATTGATTCATTCACCTCTTTATTCAATTATGGAAACGATGGTCGAGCCTCCTCGTCTTCGTCTTCTTTCTCCAAGTGGTGGTAATCTTTTGTGCAATAACCTGGATGGACAGGGCTCAAAGAAGGGGTCGCCGAGACAACCCATCATTGCAGAGTGTAGGTGTTGATAATATTTGTCCAGAGCATGGCTTTGTGTCCAATGAAAACTGTTGTAACGGTGATGGAAAAGGAAATTGAGAAGCAACGGAGGGGAGAAACCTCCAAGCAAGAATTGCCATAAAACACCATGGAGCTAACCCTTAAGCAAGATTTCACACGAGTGGAAGCAAGTGCGGATGACCAAGGACCTGCTCTCAAAATCCACCAAGAAATGTGATTACCATCACAAGCTATCACATCCATTACAAGACTGTCCTTTCCACATGAGCCCGAGAGTAATGGAGGATGCAAGTGATAAGAAGGGAGGGCATGAGGGCTGTTAAGGAAGCCACAGGGGGGACATATGTGATGCACGTGTTTATACGATCTTAGCATGTCATCCCCGAGTCTGTTTGTGAGATGTTGATTTGTAATGTCTGTAAAGTGCAATGGAACCAACTGTTTGATACCATATGGTGGTCTTAGTGGAGATAAGGGCCCCTCTTTTTCTTGTCATGTATATTTGAGGAGAGAGTCAAGGGATAGGGGATAGAGAAAGGGTCCCATTGCTCAAAACGACGCCAACAGGGTGCCTTATATCCTCCTTTGCAAGTTTGTTTGCTTCCATGTTGTTGGACCTAAGGACATAGAATAAATCAATCTTGTTGGAGGACATTACTTCTTGTTGAATTCTTAGGAAGATGGATTTGAATTGAGTGTTGTGATGCCTTACATGTTTGATTATTAATTTGGAGTCTCCTATAACAATGAGTATTTGTTAATGATAATCCTTGCAAAAGGACATAAGCTTCAACCTAATTGTTATAGGCTAGCTCAATGCTCCATTCGTAGGTTAACTATGTGTTTTCTCTAGAGTCATGAAGCACCCCAGTGACTCATGCCACCTCGATTTTCATTAACAAACATTACTTATTGTTTAAATTTTAATTTTAATTAAAATTTAAACAATAAGTAATGTTTGTTAATGAAAATCGAGGTGGCATGAGTCGCTGGGGTGCTTCATGAGTGAATTAAAATTTAAACAATAAGTAATGTTTGTTAATGAAAATCGAGGTGGCATGAGTCGCTGGGGTGCTTCATGAGTGAGGTGTTGGGGTGCTTCATGACTATAGAGAAAACACATAGTTAACCTACGAATTAAAATTAAATAATTTGATTTGATTTGTTTATTTCTTATTAAAGTTATAAAAACTTAAATAATTTAATATTAAAAAATATATTAAATATTAATTTCACTAAAAAAAACATAGGAATACCTAAAGCCATTCCCATTTATGATGTGGCAAATAAATAAAAAATATGATGTCGTCTTCAACATACTCGGTTTTGAAAGTATCATTAAGTTTTGGGTTCAATTTAAAACTTACAATATTAATGCCCAAAACTTACAATATTAATGTTAAAAATAAAATAAGTAATCAACTGTCAAATACCATAAATTAGATTATAAAAATAAATTGTATCAAAATTTTGTTCAGAAGGAAAAATCAATTTAATCAGCTTGAAACAATGATCTTAAAAAAAACAGAGCCAATCTGAAACAAATGTTTTTGAACAGCACTATAATGAAGACTAACCTTCAAGGAGGGGAATGCCCTCAAACCTTGAAGGAGACAAATGCCCTGAATGTGCTATTAAACAATGGTAGAAGTCATGTTTACTTTGCTAACATGCAATGAAAATTCCTAAAACATCAGCCACCCATTCTTATCATGAAATCAAAATTCCTAAACATCAGCCACCTATTCCTGAAACAGATGAAGGAAAATAATGGAAAGGTAAAATCTGCTCAGGAAAATAATGGCAAGGTAAAATCTGTTTTTCTACTGCAGGGGATGGCAGTACAATAAACAAAGAGATATAGTGCACAATAAACAAAGAGATACAAAACATACGTGAAAGAAATCTCTAAAAATGTTGTAGACTCCAAATATTTGACAAGGGCTAGAAAGCAATTTGAAAGCCCTACTTAACTTTATTAACGACATCAAATAGCTCCTTTATTTTCTGCTCGCCTGAAGAGTCGCCTGAAGGAAATTTGTTGGGAAGCTTCTCCACAGCTAACCCCTTCAAATAATTGTTTTCTAACTATCTCGTGCAACTGCCCTACAAGCTGTTTCTTTAGAGCATCAAAAGCCATATCCAATCCCTCCAGCTGCTCTGTTTCATTGTTATTATACATAAATAAACCATAATAAAGATCAAAACTGTCTTTACAAGTGTTGTCAACAATTCTGAGCAAAGTTTCATAACCTTTAGTATTAATTGGACTAGATTCCAAGTTCAACTTTGCTAACATCCTCCCCACAGTGTGGGTAATAAATTGACTTTCAGCAGCATGACGATCATGTTCAGCAGCATGACGATCATGTTCAGCACATGACATCTCAACTATCATGCAACCTTCTTTTGCAAATATATCCAAAAACCTATGACAACGTTCTGATCTCGCTCCATTCACAACTCTAACCTTCTCATCAACAAACGAAAGACCACTCCACCCAGCTTTCCCACTTTCAGGTCCAAACATAGGATGTGTGCACAATATATCAAACTCTGGAGGTAGTATCTGTACAAATAGATTGCGTGGAAACTCTTTGACAGAAAGGACATCCACAAATAATGTGTTTTTCTTCAGTCTTTGAATTGGAAACGACCTCAACACAGATTCTGTCCCTATAATAGACGAACAGAGCAATATAACCTCAGGATACTCTTCACAAAAATCATCTGCGTCCTTGAAGAAAGAAACTCCCATCTTTCGAGCAGTCTCCCCATAATCTGTTCGGGAATGGGCCAATACTGCATGGCCTTGCTTAACAAGGGTTTTTGCCAGAAACTGACCAAAATTACCAAATCCAATGATACCTATCTTTAACAGACCATCCTTCTCCAAGTCTTCACTTTTATTGGATTCATAATCAAATGGCCGAGAGGTATCCAATGCTTTAATCTTCAGATGTCTGAGAAAGAAAGTATGTTGTCTATTTTGTCTCTTCCCAACAGAAAACAGAGAGGTTGATCTACTGTTGCATATTCGTGTTGGCATCAAAGGTTGTTTGACACCAAAGCAACTGTTGCATATTCGTGCTGGCATCAAAGGCTTTTTGACACTAAAGCAAGGCTGTGAAGACTGAAAGCAAATAGCTGAAGGTTTAACTGAAGTAGCCATGAATTAAAAATGAGACATCTCCAAAGCTTTTGGCGTACTTGTACTGCAGATTGGAATAAAATGATATAATTTTAGATAGATCGAGCCCTTAGTTTTAATCACAGAGATAGAAATGCAATGCAGCCGGTGCTTGTAGAATCAAAAGTCAATTTTCCTGCATTAGCTAACCAAGCCCTACAATTTCATCTATATAAGACTGATTTCTTACCACCGAAGTATTTGATCCTGCAATAATATTTGGCAAGTGAAGCACATATACTGAACTCCAGAAGCTTTTAAGTTTATCAGGAAATCGGTAAATTAGTCTCCCTTTATAATAATTCAAGCATCATTCTGCATGGAAGACAAAACCCTCAGTGGTGTTAAAATATCCTTCAAACCCTAACAGGTACAGCAGAGAGTCAATCTACGCGTACAACATCCAAAGCAATAATCCACTCGGAAAATTTTTACTTAATAGGGAACATTATCATAATAAACCTAGAACAGAGGAATCACTTAATAACTGTATGGAAACTGTGTGATAAATCAATTGGTTTGTGGTGTATTAATATCTCATTCGCTGACTTATTGATCTGCATAAATCAATCTGCATATTTATTGAGCCATAAACAGCGAGAAGTATTCAGTTTTTATTAGAAGAAATGCATTTGACATACTATTAAGCATCAAAAGTTACATTTCTGGTTGCAAAACTAAAAGATATAAATCACCATACATCATTAAAAGAAAATTATTACAGTAAATTTGAATATTTATTAGAAATAATTTTACATTCCAAGTCAATTTTAAATTTAACTTGGGATGGAGTGTTATTTTTTTCATCTAAATAATGATATGTTAAACTTTTAAAGAAAATATTGTTAGAATAACATCAAACTTTGTAGATTTTATATTGCACAATCCCGTGATTAACAGTGTGGAAACCGCCTATCAACATAATAAATAAAAATGATCTGAAAAAAACTTGCTACGAATGTTCAAACACGAAAAACAAGAGAGCTAAGGGCAAAATTCCTTTAATCCAACAAAATATTCCAAACAAAAACCAATCCCCTAATATGTAAAACAAAAGAACTTAATTTTGACGCAAAAGAAATGCTAAGTAAAAGAAATTATATTTGACAGAAAGAAGAGGAAAAGAAAACTATTTTTGGACGGCTCAAATGCTTAATACTTTCTCACAAATTTGACTGCTGAAATGCCTGATCTTCATTAATTGAAAAAAAAAACGGTTAACTTATTTTTGACAGTTAAATGTCAAATGCTAAAAATTAACCAAAGGTTTTTTTATGGCTGAAATGCCCGAGCCTCATTTGATTCTGATTCAAAGATCGCTTAAATTCATAATATTATACACAGTTTTTTGACGGCTAAATGCTAACTCTGAAGTAAAAAAAAAAATAGTTGAATAGAAAAATAAAAAGCTAAAAAAGAAAAAAAATTCTGGCAGTTGAAATACTCAATTTCTTCCACACGCGTGACATTGAAATCCATAAATTCATAGTTAAAACAAACAATATTTGAGCAGCAAAAACAACTTGCTTACTGTTAGAGTTACTAATTCAAAAATTCTTTCGTTTTAAAAACACGGATTGTCTAATTTAAAGCCTAATACCTTAAAGACTCCATCGAAAATAAAATAAAAATGAAAATTCATCCCGAAAACAGAAAGTTGTTGCACACCTCGAAGCCAAATCCCGCCAAAGATTTAAACAACACAAAACACAAAAAGTGACATCCATTGCCAATGAAAAACGACGATATTTACCTGAAAGTGTTCCCAAACCCTTGCCACTGGTTACAAAAATATGTGAAACACTTCCTTTAGAACTTAGAGCTGCCATGTAGACACGAATGTAAAACACAATATCAGAGAAGGCTTGCAAAATTAGACATAACAATCACAAGTAAAAAAATGCTTTCACAGTTAGCACAGGGGCCACGTTCCGAGGAGTAAGAGGGGACCACATCAATTCAGGGATTTTTATGTGATAATTCATTTTAGAGGAGATAGCCAATAAGAGTAGGGACAATGAGATGGAATGATTGACAACAAAGAGTTAAGACAGAGATAGACGGAACAGGTGGCAAAGACATCATAATTTTAACGGTATTTGCAGTTATGATATGACAAATTTAAAGGGGATGACAGAGACGGTTTCAAATCACTACACAGTTGGACGAAAAGGGTGGTTTCCCAAAACCTATAAGTAATAATAATTTTAAAAACATCTTCAGAAATGAGCAAAAACTGAAAATGATAGTCAAAAAAATATCAGCGTCAAAATCAAAAAAGGTTTTTGGCAGACTAACCTTCTCGCTATCCAAGCATACCTTATCATGAGGTGAAAACAACCTCCGAATACATCAAAATATAATCTGGATTTTATAAGAAAAAGCAAGAGATATCTAGTGCCCGTAGAAAGGGACTGCATCAAAAAATATCAAGCGAAGGAGAAAGTGTTAAGAAGAACTTAAAAGACTTCCATTTGGAAAGTGGGACCAACCTTTTCGTCATCCCAAGAGTAATAGGAAATCTTTCCTTTTGGAGTCGTGAGAGCTTGCTTAGATAGTTGGTCGGCCTCCCCATTTGCTTCTCGGTAAATATGTTGAAAATGTATGCCTTTAAAGGTGGGAATCAATTCCTTTATTTTACTTTTCCAGCCTTCAGTACTGATTGTTTGTAGCGCCCCTTTCTGTTTAAGCCATTGAATGACAACTTTTGAGTCCCCCAAAACTTGAATATAATGAAGATCCAATAGCTTTGTAACAGTAAGCGTAGCCCACGCTCCTAATAACTCGGCTTTTGTGTTTGTTCCATCACCACCATTAAAAATCCATTGATAAGCTTGTGAGTTTGGGCATTTTGTAGCTCCCCCCGCTCCACAGTTGGATCCTCCTGCTAACGTCGCCCCATCAAAAAAGGTTAATGCATATCCATTCATCCTTAAAATCGAGCTCAGTCTTAATCCCTTCTCATTGCTGACTGGAGGATAAATATTCAACATATCTAGAATCTTATACACCACAGCCCAAGCATTTGGACGCCAATTGTCAAATAAAGTCGTGTTTCTCTCTTTCCAAATAATTCAGCAGGTTATAATCGACAGTGTTTTAGAAAAGTTTTTATTCATAACCCAATTGTCCATACTTTCCATGAGAGACTGGTCGTCCAAAAGGAAATTACAATTTAGCATTTTAGCACTCTTTTCCCAAACCGATCTGGTGAAGACACAGTCAATGAAAATATGCTTTGAATTTTCTGCCATCTTTCCACAAAGACAACATCTACTCGGTCCAGCTTTCCCTTTCCGTTGTAAATTGTCCCAGGTTAGTATTTTATTATGAATAGCCAGCCAAAAGAAAAGGTTTACCTTCAAAGGAAGTCGCCACTCCCAGAAATTTCTTTGCCAACCTTTTTTCACCGGTAGAAAATGTGAGGCCGGGATTGCATCGTATACATTTCTGACAGAGAAATCCGCGTTTTTTTCATCGCCCAACCACATCAAAACATCTTTCTTATTTGGATTTATAGTTATGCCAACACCATTTAAATCCATTGTAAATTTTTTCCAAGCAATCGCTCGCAGACCTGTCAACTCCAAATCATCACTTGACACCCAAATCGGCGCAGCCATAATTGGGTTCCTTGCTATCATTGCATGAGATAGGTAGAAAATACATTTTTTTATTGATATGGTTAATTAAATCAGGTGGAAGGATAGCTCTTTCTCCTAGTCTGAGAATTTTGTCCTTACCTATCATGATATCGTGCCCTGCTCCTGGATGCTAATTGATCCAGTGAAGAATAATAGGGACTGTGCATACAAGACTAGACCAAAATCGTGAGGTAGAATTTGATAAGTGCCTTGATTGCCTGAGCCAATTGATGAGTGGAGAGTTTTGTAGGTATTTTTCCACGATTACTCTGTACCAAAGGTTGTCTTCATTTAGTACCTGCCACAGTGAGGAGGTAATTAGTGATTTATTAAAAATAGAGAAGTTACTCAGACCCCATCCCCCGAGCTTCTTTGGTCTAGCTATGATTTCCCACCTGCATAAATGATAGTGATTTTTTGCCGAGATCCCATTCCAGAGGAAATGAAACATAACTCTTCTAATCTGATTTATAACGAAACAGGGTAATGCTTCCAGTGACATCCGAAAGACTGGTTGGGCCTCTAGAATGGCTTTGACCAAGATGAATCAGCCTCCTAATGACAACCATCGGTTGTACCAAGTCCCCATCTTCTTTGTTAATTTAGTAATAATCCAGTCCCAGTCACTTGTGCGTTGCGCCCCTGTCTTTAATTGGTAACCCAAATACTTGAAACCTCCCGAGAGTGGGCTAAAGGTAAAAGGAATAATTTGTTTAAAAGGAACCAATTCAACCTCTGATAGGCTTTCAAACAACATAATGGTCTTTGCAGGGTTTAAGGACAACCTGGTTGCTTTGCAAAATAAGTCATTCAATTTTATGATTTATTGTCATTTGCTAAGACTCGCCTTTGATAGAATTAATACATCATCCACAAAAAGGAGATGTAGAATTTTAATTATCTTTGACACTTTTATTCCTGAGACTGTACCTCTTTCCAAACTGTTTTTCAGCAATATACTAAGGCCTTCCATCACCAGGATGAAGAGAAAAGGTGACAATGGGCAGCCTTGACAAATACCCCTTCCACTTCTAAAAAAGTTTGTGGTCTCTCCTTTAATAAGCACTGCAAAGGAGGCTGAAGTAACACATGATATTATCCAGTTAGTCATATGTAGCCCTGTTCCAATTTTTAGAAGAATCATTCTTAGGAAATCCCTATCAACACTGTCATATGCTTTCTTTAAATCCAGTTTTAATATGAGGGCTTTCAGGATTTTTTTATTAATAATTTGCATGCTCTCATGGGCTGTACCTATCGCATCTTGAATGCGTCTGCCTTTTAGGAAACCCATCTGTTCTAAGGATAGAGCCTTCGAGAGGAGCGGTTTTAGGCGATTAGCAACAATTTTGGATAAAATTTTGTAGCAGAGGTTGCAAAGAGAAATGGGGTGAAAATCATCAAAGGAGGATGGGTTGTTTGCCTTAGGAATCAAAGTCAGGAAGGTAGCATTTAGGCCACCCGGGATAGCACCTAAAATTTTGGATTCTTCCACCATCGCCAGAAGATCTTCTCCGACGAGATCAAAAAAGTAGGTAAAGAGTTCAACTGTCCAACCATTGGGACTCAGGATTTTTTCTTTCTTAAAAAGAAACAAGACTTCTTTCACTTCCTCCAATGTAACAAGCTGATATAAGTTGAAGGCTTCCTCCTCATTCATCATCTGAGGGTAAGATTCTACGAGCTTGCATTGATCGGGCATTACCTGTTCATTCGAAGACTTGAAGAAATCCTTAAAATAATGTTATAGGCGACAAGATCCCAGCTCAAACTATATTGCCAGAACTTGACGAGGAAGGAAAAATCATATTGGAGCCTGAAGCCATCACTGACACAAGAATTCGCCAGCTAAGGAATAGATCCATTTCAGAGTATCTCATTAAATGGACGAAACTACCTGCTGAAGATTCTACTTGGGAAGATGAATCTTTTATACAAAAGCATCCAGAGTTACTCAAGCGTTGCAGACAACACTTGTCTCAAGGGGAGGGGCATGTTATGCCCTAATATTGGCTCATTACCCCTTAATTGGGGCATATTATATTAGTAATTTTATTTTATTTATGTCGGCTTTAGGCCATTAGTTGTAATTATACCTCCTAGTCTCCTAGATATACCAAGGAGACATTTTCATTTTGAATCATCTTGTACTTGAACATTTAAGTGG
>JZKD02S1674207.1:313153-341759 GCA_000966675.3 Picea glauca | reverse complement strand
TTAAGTGGGGTAAAAGGAGGTTGCCCCCTCGAAGAGGCTTATTATCTGAAATTATCTCTTCTTCAAGGCGTTGAGTACTTTTTCTGAGGATTTTCTATGCTATATTGATATTTGGCTCTTAACAAGCCAACAGATGTGCGCTTGAGTACCACTTGTATTTCCTACTTGTATTACTCCCCAACTACGGGTTTATGTGTGTAACGACAGATCTTTGTAGCTTTAAGACATTGGAATATGTCTCTACCCTAAAAACAATTAACCCACAACTTTCTGCCTAGGAAAGTGCTCTAATACCACTTGTAAGGTATCGGGTTTATTATATTAGCAGAGAAGAGAAATAATGCAGAAAATAACATTGAGATAGAATAAGAATACGGAAATACTGCAAATATAACAACAGAACAACAAATTGTATGGAACCACAACACCAGAATTATACTTTTATTGATAGGAAACAAGGTTCACTTGCCTATTCGAGGGGGAAACCTTCAACATAGTAGATCTTTATTACAATAATTCTTCAAGACAAAACTTCGCATACCCTATACTCCTATTTATACTAAATTTATCTATCCAAAAGATCAATCTAGAGGAAGATCCTTCTTGAAGCGGAAGATTCTATTAGGTCTTCTTACATTTGACTTATTCCTCCTTATTACTAGGCCTTATTAATATTGACCTTTATTACATGGAAATATATTATTCTACCCACTTTAGGGGTTAGGTAGGTTAGGTCCCTAACATGCTCATTCATTGAGAAGCAAATTCATTATTTGGTCCATATCATTTCAGAGGAAGAAATATCATTGGACCCATAAAAGATAAGGGCTATTGAAGGATGGCCAACACCCAGGAATGCCTATGAGGTAAGATAATTCATGGGACTTGCAAGTTACTACAGGAGATTTATTGAGGGTTTCTCAAAGATTTCACACCCAATCACTTCGTTGCAGAAGAAGGGTGTGAAGTTTGAGTGGACATCAGATTGTGAAAGGAGTTTCCAACACTTGAAGCATTTATTAATAAGTGCTCCAATACTAAGGATTGTTGATCCAAATGAAGAATTCATTATATGCAATTATGGATGTAAAGTAGGTCTTGGTGGAGTCCTTAGTCAAAATGAGTATGTGGTATGCTATGAATAAAGGAAGTTGAAGGAGCATGAAAGACACTATGTTACTCATGATTTGGAGTTGGAAGCCATAGTGCATGCCTTGAAGATGTGGAGGCTCTACCTCATGGGGAAAAGCTTCAAGTTGAGAATAGTCCATAGTGGTTTGAAATATTTATTTGGAAAACCAACTCTAAATGTCAGGCAAAGTAGGTGGTTATAATTCCTCAATGAATATGACTTTGATATAAAGCATATCAAAGGTAAAAAGAACAAGATGGTTGATGCACTTAGCAGGAGGGTGCATGAGATGCATGCTACAACCATTATCATGTACCAATTAGATTTTAAAGATAGAATTTTAGAGGCTACGGAATCATATCATAAATACACGGAGGTAAAGGAAAAACTCCAGCAAAGTAATTTACCACGGAAAATTGAAGACTATAAGCTAGAAAATGATGAAATTCTCATGTACAGGGGCGGAATTTATGTGCCAAATTCCCAGGAATTGAAAAATCTGATATTGAGAGAAATACATAATGTACCTTATGTTGGGAACCAGGGTTATCAGAAAACTATTGCAGCTGTAAAGAGCCAATATTATTGGCCAGGCATGAAGAAATAAGTTGTTGATTTTATTACCAAGTGTTTGGAGTGTCAAAACGTCAAGGCTAATCATAGACACCCATCTGGTTTACTACAACCATTTCCCATTCTTAAGTGGAAATGAGAAGTTGTAACAATGGATTTCATCACCAAACTGCCCAAAACAAACAAACAACATGATTTTATCATGGTAGTGGTGGATAGGATTACTAAATATTCCCATTTTATTCCATTAAATCTCACTCAAAAGGAAGCCAACATTATTGATATTTATATGAGATAAATTTCTCGACTACGTGGTATATCCAAGACAATTGTGTCTGAAAGAGATCCAAAATTTACATCAAATTTTTTGGAAAGGATTATTCAATGGATTTGGAACAAATCTGAATTTTAGCATAACTTATAATCCAGAGTCAGATGGGAAAATAAAGAGGCTGGATCAAGTGATTGGGGATATGTTGAGAATGCATGTTATGGATAAACCATCAAAATGGGAAGACTACCTACACTTGGTAGAGTTTTCTTATAAAAATGGGTACCAAACATATCTAAATATGAGCCCATTTGAGGCACTTTATGGAAGAAGGTGCAACACATCGGTAAGTCGGAACAACCCAACAAATAAAGAAGTGGTTGGGCTAGAATTTCTCAAGGAAATGGAAGAGAAAATGATGAACATAAAATAGAATTTAAAGGTTGCCCGAGACAGACAGAAAATATATGTTGATAAGGGAATAACTCGCAGGGAATTTAAAGTGGGTGACCATGTTTTTTTGAAAGTAAAGGCCAACAGAAGTTCCCTGAAGTTGGGAAATTGTTCAAAGTTGGCAGCTCATTATTGTGGGTCATTTGAAATCCTAGAGAGGAATGGGCCTATAACTTACATGCTTGTCTTTCCTACATCAATGTCTATTCATATTTATTCCATGTATCATTGCTCAAAAAGTATGTACCTGATGTTAATCATGTCATTGATTGGAATGCAATTCAGGTGGAGCAAGAAGGCACCTTTCAGGTTCATCCAATGTGCATATTGGACCATAATATCAAGAAGATCTGTAATCGATCCATAGAGATAGTAAACTTCCAATGGACCTGGTACGGTCCTGAAGATGAAACTTAGGAGCACGAGGATGCTATGCGAGCATAATACCCACATCTTTTTGAATATTTTTGAAATTTTGGTTGGATATGTGTATATATTTCATTGAGGACAGTCCATAAATAAGGGGGAGTGTTATGTGGAAAATCCCCTTAATCTGGGTCTAGTGACTAGGCAGAGCCTTGACACCCTAAAAGATAGAAAAGCTTATATTCTACCCCAAACCAAACACAACCTTATCATAATTAAGAGAAGAGAAGGAAGATATAAATGTGTACCTTAAGTCCTTATGGCTAATGTTGATCCATTTTGGTTGTTGCCTATTCCACGATTGTGGGCCTCCTCCCAAACTTGGCCTAAAACGATGCTACAGAACAAAATAGGACATCATATGCTTAATTATCAAGATTATCTGAAGAGTTGGTTATTCATGAAAGACTCATACACACAAACACATACACATAAACATTTGGGACAAGAACTTTTCTCTTTTATTAATAACAAAATTGAAGGTTACAACCTGAACTTTGTTGGCACTACGTCACGAACCTCACCTGGGTTTCTCTACTTTGTCTCCAAATGCACTATTTCCAATACTATATTCACTACCAACATGGAAATATAAGGGGAAAATGATGGATGGTATAAGGAATATGGATGGAAGGGAATGTTGAGGATGAAACTCAGAGCAGAATGCAAGAAGGCTTGGAATACAAGGGAGAAATTTTGGCAGAGTTATCTTGCCTCTAGTTTTATATCTGTCCAAATGACCCCCCTAGGGCCCTTTTTGTATGAGAAAATGATGGTTATTTTGTTTCTATAAGGGCTACAAGAGGTAAGATGGTTGCAAAACCTAAGATAGCCCATAAACTCTCCTGGAAAGCGCATATTTTGTTTTGTTTTGTCACTTTTTAGAGTACACATGTGCTTTTAGTAGTGTAGCAAGCGTATGTACATGGGCTTTTAGGTATGCAGCTAGTGTATGTATGCACTCTACCTATACAATACGACATGTATGCCATACAAAAAATTGTTTTCTGAGAATAACACCATCAAAATGGGTTGGCATATGTATGAATGAGTAGGACAACATTAAAGATGCATAGAAGTGGAATTTTGAGTTATAACAAATGCCCCCTAATGTGTGAGGCTAGAAGAGAAAACAATGGTTGAAATACATTACAACATATTTAATAAAGTGGGAAATCATTGGAGTCAAGTAAACCCAAGCAAGTATCTGTGAGCGTGTCATCTGCAATAAGATAAAAATAATCATCGAGACGAGCATTCCCATGCTCAGGATAAAGTAAGCATGGTTTCCGATCAAGTACATTGTAGATCCATGTCATATATATAGTAATTAAGGCTAAATGACCAATGTGTATGCCAATATAAAGTGTAGCCATGAAAAATACACAACAGATCTAGATCTCAAAATCATCATAAGATATACAATTTCATATGAATCTTCAAGAGGAATAATGCATGTGGTTGGAGATGATAAATTCATAACTCGAGCAATAGATTCAAGATCTTCAAAACTTGGGTAGGAGTATAATAAGAGTGTAATACTCACTACTCTGAGGTCTTCGACATGTCGTTGTGAAAATATTGGAGGACCTTGAACATAAGGCACCTAACTTCATTGATTATGAATGTGAACTTGACAAGACTCTCGGGATGGCCAACTCATGAAGGTCAAGAGACTTATCACAGAATGGCCAAATCAGGTTTTAAGACTTCTCCTTGGACAAGAAAACAATATATGAAAAGACTCAGGAAACATGTTATTGACATAAGTTTGTGGCACAGGAGGTGTTATCACTCCAGGAAACTCTCCTAGGCTGTAAGTCAGAGATGCCTGGTAACTCAATCTTTTTAGGAACTATTTTCTCAATAATGGGTTGGGGTTTTGGATCAAGATGAATATCTAAAACTCTGAGTTATATTCTCAAGACAGTCTTAACTATAATCATGCACCACAAGGCCTTCAAGAGCTATTGTCAGATAGGTTTGAATAACAGATGGATGAGGAAACTAATCAATCAACCAGAGCATACATAAAACCATATGTATAATGGGTCAACAAACTAGTCAAGGATGCTTGTGATTCTTGCTAAATAATCAAAAGTAAGATGACAGTTACCAGGATCATTAAACAGAGACAAAAGAACTAATTCCACTCATAAGCATAGAAATAGATAGGAGAAGGTCTAACAGTAACAAAAGAAAGAAGCTTGCTGGCTGATATATTAAAGAAAGTGTCTTGTTACAAAACAGTAGCATGAAGAACTCAAAATCGAACCCTTATTCCTCAAATGTTCCTGGCTTTATAGCCTTTACATACAGTTTCTAGATCCTAGAAAACTGGATCTGCTATACTAAAAATAGAAAGTCAAATTATATTTACAAAAAGATAGGGATAAAACCCAAAAAGGAGGATAATCTCTATGAGCTGGTCCTTAAGATGTGTTGACTGTTGATGACATGAAGATTAGCCTTCCAAGGCTTCTTTGACCTGTTCTTCTAAAGATAAATTCGAGCTGATGATGTGTGGCCAAAAACCCCTGAAATTTTGCCTATGAAAAGATGCCAAATGTGATTAAAACTCTTCTTCTTACCTTATCCCTTATAAATAGTCTTTAAATCTGACTTGATAATTTAATATCCGACTATTCAAAGAAGTTCTGTCTCATTCTGATTCGAAAATTTATGATCTGGGCGAAATTTCAAGCATTCTGGTTATTACAGAGTTTCGATGGTTAAGAGTATTGAGTTTTGAATGTCTTATCCACCGAAAAGGCCCCCTTTCAGTGGTTAATGAGCGCTCCTGGGCTCGCCTAAACCACCGAAAATCAAATCACTCTCAAAAATCAAAATCTCAAAACTTTATTTACCTGCATGATTGCATTTAGTTTCGAGGATTCTTAGAAGAATTTCCCTTCTTTCTGTCACCAATAGCTGTTCATCCAATCTCCTGCTCCTCTCCTGTTCCTCTGCTTGTTTGTACTTTGATTGCACTGTTGTCCCTTTAGGATCATTTCCAGACTTGGATCAGATTCATGAGGTTGCAGCAGGATTACTATAGTCCATAAAAGCCTTAAGGACCTGGACTATAGTATGTTGTCTGAGAAGTTCATGGAAGTTTTATCTTCGGGAAGAACATTAGTAGATGTATATTTTCTTCTGACTGCTATCTCAACACCTTTTTCCACATCTTTGTTCCAATTTGTTTTGTAAGTGATTATCAGCAAAATTATAGTTTATAAACATGTCCCTCCTAACATTTCTAACCAAATTCCCTTGACACCGAAGTCAAATTTGAAATCCAATAGACAACCTAAAGGTATCCCAATAACATAGTAACAACCCACATTAATATAAGCCATGAGAGCTTTCCATACACAACCAACTTTCAATATCACAATTTGAATTAAGATTAACAGAACCCTGTGCACTTAGATTTGGGGATAGATCCTGATTATCACTATTGTTGTGTAATATTGCACAACTATCTCTCTTATAGAGTAAATTCTTTTTAGCAAACAAATCATGTGTTTTATTTATTTCTTGAGTTGGATATCCCCTTTTTCTACCATAACTTGTCCACAATCTGTCGTACTATCTTCCACATGTTTTCCTGGAACTCTGAATTTGTTTACAGCTGATGCTCTTGCATTCAGAGGAAACTTGTCCTTTCTCCAGTGAGAATTGTAGCCTTTCATGACCCGAGATCCACCCTGTATTGGCTTTCCTTCTTGTGACTTTCCAATAGATGAAATACCCAGTCCTCTATGAGTAAATGAGAAATATTCTTCACCTCCTTGTCAGAGTGATAAGTGAGGGAACAAATGGACTCTTTAAAGCTTTCAACTCCTTTGCATGAAGGAATATAGTTGATCTGTTCAACTGTGATGACCTTCTGTGAATGCATAACTCATGAAGTTTCGTAGCAAAATAACAACAATGCCAAATATCACTGAAATTAGGAAGGACATCAGAGTCACAATTTTCAGTGAAAAAGATGTTGCTCTAGGGTTCCCAGCGCCAAGCTAATTGCTTACTCTAACACTGGCCGCTGCATTGAAGCCCACTGAAACCATGAACAACCATCTCAAAACTGACATACATATAGACAGTGAGTCCAATGCAATCTCTGGATCATCTAGAAGTCCGGTCAATAAAACCAATATTTGGAAATACCGTGTTTCCAAACACAACATGACGGTGGAAGCCTCAGAAAGCTTCAAGAATGACGACAAATTGTGGAAGGCCTGAAGTGAGAAGTCCGTCCATGTGTATTTACATCTTGGGGACTTAATCATATATATGAACTGGGCAATGACGACAATCCACCACGACAAGCTCAGCACGAACGCCGCCCCGAAGATTCTGAACCCCAGCTTGTACATGGCCAATGGATACTCTCATGTACAAAGGTTCGCGACCCAGCACAACAGCATTGACTCTAATTGAAAAATAATGCAAAGTGTGCAAGCTCCACAGCCTGATCAACATCCGCATCTTTAATATATATAAATCAATATTGCAGCTCCTTTTCAAACCAATACGCACTGATATAGACCAAACAAACTTCTTCCTTGAATAGCCATAAGAGAACATTTGACAGATCTTTCCTTACATCTGTCAACTGCTGAAAAGCCGATCTATCTTCATTCTTAGGGCACCTGTGCATAGATCTATTCATGGATTTTTCTCGTGGTCTGATACCTAGCCTTCGAGAAATGTGTGCAACCATTCTCCTTTATTAATGAGATCAAGAGCCTCCTTCATATGTGTCTGGTAAATACCAGCACCGCTTGTAATAGGGATGCATTTGCCAAGTCAAAAAAAGTACGTGGACAGAGCGTTCAATAAGGAGATTTAAGTGAAACTTGGTATTTGTACTTGACTTTGACTTGAGGCTGTGCTGGCTTGTGAATTTAGGAAAATGATTAAATAAAGATTTATTTAATTTTGAAAATATGAGAAAACTTACAAATGAAGATTTTAGGAAAACTAATAAAAAATCCATTTCTTGGTTTTTCAGGTCAGAAGATAGATCAAAGATCATAGGAGTTTGGACAAAATTTTTAACTAAGACTCATCATGATTCAGTGATGAATTCGAAAGTTATGACCTAAGACAAATGACTGATGATTTTGACACGAAAGACGTCTTCAAATTTTGGGAAAAATTTGAGTGCTAACATCTGGCTCCTTCTGGGGATGAAAGCATCCCTGTGAGGTTTCAAGAACAAACATACCAATGCCTATCCATCTAACCTAAAAAACCCTGCAGCCTTGATCTCTATGAACATTTACATTCTTCTTGTGTCTAGTCCATTGGGCTATGGAGTCATCTGGCCTATGCAACTGATCTCTATATACCTGTAGTCTGTTCTGCTGATCTTTGAAAGCCTTCAAAACCTGCCTTTATTCAACCAAGTTAAATATTATTTCTGCTGCAAACTGAAAGAAAGAAATGTTCGGGCAGCGCGCTTATTTCCTACCCTACTCTACTCTATCTAGCTCTGCCACTGGTTAAGTGAATGTTGTTTTCCATAACAGCCATCCAAGCAATTTTAATACTGAAGAAATATCGTCTTTATCACTGATCAACAAATGATGTTGAACATGCAGCCGCAGTGACAAGGAGATTTTCAGGAAACCATACTTACCTGAAAACATGGGCGAGTTGAAGAAATCTGAAACTTTCAAGCCCTCTGAAAAGTATAACTCCATGAAGGCTGCCACTGGATCCTTGTAAAGAAGATAAGAGACATGTTGCTCCTCGGGAAACAACTGCACATCTATGGTAGCCTCTTGTTCAGCCATGACTGTTCCTCTGCAAGAAGATTGATCATCTTCTTGTCCTCTTGAGATTAATTTGTGATCATTGAAAACTATAATTTCCTTATCAGAATAATGCTCACAAGAAGATAACAAAACAAGATTTCCATCACATGGATAAGAATCAGCTGAGAACATATAATTTATTACGAAATCATCATTCATCATAGGATCTTCTTGATTTACAGACTGATCATAAGCTTCACATGCATACCTGTCTCTGGAATACTCAGCGAACACTAAAAAGTCTGACCCTGAAACTGAAATGAACTTACATGTTGGCTGTTGTCCCAAATCTGCTCCAACCTCATTTCTCTCCTGCTCAACCATGGTTGTTCCTTTGCTGGAAAACTAATCACCTTCTTGCTCCCTATCTCTAGAACATTCTGCCAATGTTGACGAATTCAGATCTGAATCTGAAATAAGCTCGTATGCTTTCTGTTGTTCTAAATCTGCTTCACACTCATTACCTTCCTGCTCAAAATGTGAACCATACTGACATTGTTTTTTCTCATGTGCAAGCAGATTGTCAAATTCAACCTGCTGTTGGATCCTCCTGGAAGCACAGATATTCTCCTCCACCTCTTGAGCGTCTTTGAACAAGTTCCCTAATGATGAAGACTTCCTTTCGAGCAAGAGAAGGACAAGTTCATTATGTTGAGCCATAAGATAGTATACCATGGCAACAATCTCAGTAGGCTGAATCTCTAATGGGATGTCATAATAAACACGGTAAAACCTTCTATTGAAAACATGCAAGGCTTCATCCTGTTCTCGTTTCAAAGCAGAGAAATCAGCGAGGTAAGAATCTAAAGATTTATATTCTCCCCAATACTTCAGGAAAGCATTAGAGAACTCAATCCAACAACCAATTGAATCAGTTCTCAGACCCTTAAACCATATAGCAACATCTTTGATCAAATATTTTGAAAACATTCTCATGATCACATCTTCATGCACAATTGAAAAATGATCAACAAAATCCAAAAAGGATTTTGTGTGCCCCTCGGCTGAAGCTTGATTCTCTCCGGAAAACAAAAGGAGATATTCATAACAGTCATTAGGATAAGGATGAAGAAGATGGGGTAGCTGTAAAGGTTTTAACATCTTCATCTGGATATTAACTTGAAAATCTATGGGTTGATCATGAGAGATGGTAAGTTGTTGATCAGGTTCAGAAATTATGGCCAGAGGGGTTGAGATCTGGACAGGTTTTGAAACAAGTTCAACCTCCTCAAGGTTGTATGAAGGCTCAGATTCAGAGGGAATCTGAATGCAGATCTCATCTTTAGGAATAGGCTGAGGTAAAGATATAGAATCTACATCTACAATGCAGGGTTGTTGGGTTTCCTCTTCTAAAGACGGATATATACAAGAAGGATGATGGTTTTCTGAATATACAAAGAAGAAAATAATCCTCCTTACACGCGAAGGGAAAAGCACAAAAGAGTTGATAAATAAATACAACAGTTCCCGAAGCAGACTAATGAACTGGTACCTGGATTTGAAATTTAACTCCTTCATCTTTTGTCAACCGGATCCTCCCTAGTGGAGTCTTTAATTGTGGATTCGCCAGATAGAAGATTACAATCAAGTAATGCTCAGCCTTTGTCTATCATAAAAAGATGAAACTATGTCGTCTCCCAGGGAATCTTGCTTCATCTCCTCTCCCCGACAACGACGCCAATTTGTTATCACTCTAGGAAACTCTCCTAGGTTGTAAGTCAGAGATGCCTGGTAACTCAATCTTTTTAGGAAATATTTTCTCAATAATGGGTTGGGATTTTGGATCAAGATGAATATCTAAAACTCTGAGTTATATTCTCAAGACAGTCTTAACTATAATCATGCACCACAAGGCCTTCAAGAGCTATTGTCAAATAGGTTTGAATAACAGATGGATGAGGAAACTAATCAATCAACCAGAGCATACATAAAACCATATGTATAATGGGTCAAAAAACTAGTCAAGGATGCTTATGATTCTTGCTTAATAATCAAAAGTAAGATGACAGTTACCAGGATCATTAAACAGAGACAAAAGAACTAATTCCACTCATAAGCATAGAAATAGATAGGAGAAGGTCTGATAGTAACAAAAGAAAGAAGCTTGCTGGCTGATATATTAAAGAAAGTGTCTTGTTACAAAACAATAGCATGAAGAACTCAAAATCGAACCCTTATTCCTCAAATGTTCCTGGCTTTATAGCCTTTACATACAGTTTCTAGATCTTAGAAAACTGGATCTGCTATACTAAAAATAGAAAGTCAAATTATATTTACAAAAAGATAGGGATAAAACCCAAAAATGAGGATAATCTCTATGAGCTGGTCCTTAAGATGTGTTGACTATTGATGACATGAAGATTAGCCTTCCAAGGCTTCTTCGACCTATTCTTCTAAAGATAAATTCGAGCTGATGATGTGTGGCCAAAAACCCCTGAAATTTTGCCTATGAAAAGATGCCAAATGTGATTAAAACTCTTCTTCTTACCTTATCCCTTATAAATAGTCTTTAAATCTGACTTGATAATTTAATATCTGACTATTCAAAGAAGTTTCGTCTCATTCCGATTCAAAAATTTCTGATCTGGACAAAATTTCAAGCATTCTGGTTATTACAGACTTTCGGTGGTTAAAAGTATTGAGTTTTGAATGTCTTATCCACCAAAAAGGCCCCCTTTCAGTGTTAATGAGTGCTCCTGGGCTCGCCTAAACCACCGAAAATCAAATCACTGTCAAAAATCAAAATCTCAAAACTTTATTTACCTGCATGATTGCATTTAGTTTCGAGGATTCTTCGAAGAAATTCCCTTCTTTCTGTCACCAAAAGCTGTTCATCCAATCTCCCGCTCCTCTCCTGTTCCTCTGCTTGTTTGTACTTTGATTGCACTGCTGTCCCTTTAGGATCATTTCCAGACTTGGATTAGATTCATGAGGTTGCAGAAAGATTACTATAGTCCATAAAAGCCTTAAGGACCTGGACTATAGTATGCTGTCTGAGAAGTTCATGGAAGTTTTATCTTCAGGAAGAACATTAGTAGATGTATATTTTCCTCTGACTGCTATCTCAACACTTTTTTCCACTTCTTTGTTCCAATTTGTTTTGTAAGTGATTATCAACAAAATTATAGTTTATAAACATGTCCCTACTAACATTTCTGACCAAATTCCCTTGACACCAAAGTCAAATTTGAAACCCAATAGACAACCTAAAGGTATCCCAATAACATAGTAACAACCCACATTAATATAAGCCACGAGATCTTTCCATCCACAACCAACTTTCAGTATCACAATTTGAATTAAGATTAACAGAACCTTGTGCACTTAGATTTGGGGATAGATCCTGATTATCAATGTTGTTGTGTAATACTGCACAACTATCTCTCTTATAGAGTAAATTCTTTTTAGCAAACAAATCATGTGTTTTATTTATTTCTTGAGCTGGATATCCCCTTTTTCTACCATAAATTGTCCACAATCTGTCGTACTAGCTTCCACATGTTTTCCTAGAACTTTGAATCTGTTTACAACTGATGCTCTTGCATTCAGAGGAAACTTGTCCTTTCTCCAATGAGAATTGTAGCCTTTCATGACCCGAGATCCACCCTGTATTTGCTTTCCTTCTTGTGACTTTCCAATAGATGAAATACCCCAGTCCTCTCTGAGTAAACGAGAAATATTCTTCACCTCCTTGTCAGAGTGATAAGTGAGGGAACAAATGGACTCTTCAAAGCTTTCAACTCCTTTGCATGAAGGAATACAATTGATCTGTTCGGCTGCGATGACCTTCTGTGAATGCATAACTCATGACGTTTCGTAGCAAAATAACAACAATGCCAAATATCACTGAAATTAGGAAGGACATCAGAGTCACAATTTTCAGTGAAAAAGATGTTGCTCTAGGGTTCCCAGCGCCAAGCTAATTGCTTACTCTAACACTAGCCGCTGCATTGAAGCCCACTGAAACCATGAACAACCATCTCAAAACTGACATACATATAGACAGTGAGTCCAATGCAATCTCTGGATCATCTAGAAGTCTGGTCAATAAAACCAATATTTGGAAATACCATGTTTCCAAACACAACATGACGGGGGAAGCCTCAGAAAGCTTCAAGAATGATGACAAATCATGGAAGGCCTGAAGTGAGAAGCCCATCCATCTGTATTTACATCTTGGGGACTTAATGATATATATGAATTGGGAAATGATGACAATCCACCACGACAAGCTCAGCACAAACGCCTCCCCGAAGATTCCGAACCCCATCTTGTACACGGCCAATGGATACTCTCATGTACGAAGGTTCGCGACCCAGCACAACAGCATTGACCCTAATTGAAAAATAATGCAAAGTGTGCAAGCTCCATGACCTGATCAACATCCGCATCTTCAATATATATAAATCAATATTGCAGCACCTTTTCAAACCAATACGCACTGCTATAGACCAGACAAACTTCTTCCTTGAATAGCCATAAGAGAACATCTGACAAATCTTTCCTTACATCTGTCAACTGCTGAAAAGCTGAGCTATATTCATTCTTAGGGCACCTATGCATCGATCTGTTCATGGATTTTCCTCGTGGCCTGATACCTAGCCTTCGGGAAATGTGTGCAACCATTCTCCTTTATTAATGAGATCAAGAGCCTCCTTCATATGTGTCTGGTAAATACCAGCACCGCTTGTAATAGGGATGCATTTGCCGAGTCGAAAGAAGTATGTGGACAGAGCGTTCAATAAGGAGATTTAAGTGAAACTCGGTATTTGTACTTGACTTTGTCTTGAGCCTGTGATGGCTTGTTAATTTAGGAAAAGGATTAAAGAAATATTTATTTAATTTTGAAAATATGAGAAAACTTACAAATGAAGTTTTTTAGGAAAACTAATAAAAAATCCATTTATTGGTTTTGCAGGTCAGAAGATAGATCAAATATCATAGGAGTTTGGACAAAATTTGTAAATAAGACTCATCATGATTCAGTGATGAATTCAGAAGTTATGACCTAAGACAAATGACTGACGATTTTGACAATTTTGACACGAAAGACGTCTTCAAATTTTGGGAAAAATTTGAGTGCTAACAGGAGGCACCAAAAAAACTCCTTGTGTTTGGAAGAGTACCCAAATAGAGGAGGACACAACTCTATGTAATGATAACATATTCATAAGGCCATACTAGATCCCAATGCTTGCAGAACAAATGAAAGTTTGTTCTCTGTCTAAGAGTGACTAGATTGCTACCAACAAAAGAGAATGTTTCCCCATCCCCTCATTTTGGAATATTTGATTTTTTTACTTTTTCACATATTTAACGACCTTGAAAAAGAATAAAAGAATGCTACATTACAAAGGAGGAATGCATTTCATGGGAAATCAAATTGGTTCCAAGCGCATGGAACATACTAATGCTCATTGCAAGGAGACATGTGCAGGATAAGGACACTCGGGAAAAATTCCTTCATGGATCAAGGCATCAGAGCGCAATGGAAAAAAGTGCTACAAGGCTTTAACCTAAGGACTTCTCTAAAGGTTCAGTAATAGCAACATGAAGCCTACATTAGGCCAACGATGCAAGGATGAGACATGTGATGTGATTATAACATGACACAATGAGACTCCTTCCATGTAAAGTTTTTCGAGCCCAGAGAAGGTAAGCTCAGTGGTTTTTTACTTTTAGAGAGTCTAAAAAAAACACTAAAAGAAGACTCCAAAGTGATCTTTTTCATAAGGTTAGTCTCTAGGGCCCAAAAAAGAATAAAATCATATGAAGGATAACTCTTCTGGTCACTAGGGCCAGAGTATTCCTTTTTTGTGCTTAGTCCAAACGGTCCAAAAAAGGGTTAAACTTATACCGAAATGACGTCTCTTCAAAACCATTTTAATGAGTGTGACAGAGAAAATATAACTTGGCTATGTTTTTAGCTTTAAAGAGTATGGAATTATCTTAATTATGGACTCACTTCCTTTTTCTAATATAGTACCATGAGCCCGAAAAAATATAAAACATAACCTAGGATAACTCTCCTGGCAAGACATGTCTCCCGAGGCGTACCTTTTCTTGGGTAATATATTATCCAGAAAAAGGGTTAAAACTATGCCAAATAGATATTTCTTCTAGACCAATTAACGAGTGCAAAAGGAACAAGGTCACTTAGCGATCTTTTCTTATTTAGGGAGTCTGAAAAGGGATTAAAGAAGACTCCGATGGGTTTTCTTTTTTGTAAATAATCTCCAAGGCCCGAAAAGGTGATAAACCAAAATCAAGGAGAGTGGCCCTTTTCACAAAGTTAGTCCTTCGGGCCTAAAAAAGGGTTAAACTTACACCTGAGAATACTCTTCTACCAAACCGTAGCTCCTAGGCTGTACCTTTTTTGTAAAATTAGTCGTCTTGATCGAAAAAGGGGTAAACTATTGTTGAATAGATGTTCCTTCAATATTTAGTTTGACAAGAGTGAAGGGAAATACGATTGCTTCGCAATCCTTTCAATTTTAGGGAGTCTGAAAAGACATTAAAGAGGACTCCAAGGGGGATCCTTTTCATATGTAATCTAAGCGAGGCCGAAAAGGATAAATAATCTCTCATTAGATATCAATTTTATGGTTTAAGTGAGCTTTAAAGAAGGCAAACTATGCTCGAGGGGAGTCCCATAGGTTGAGGTCAGAGAAATGATGAAGAAGAAGGATGAGGCTTCAACATAAATTCATGGTGGGACTAAAAGGACTCTGGTGCCTATGAAGTACTTCAGCATGGGCACCAAAAGACAAAAACGACTCTAACTAGGATGCCCATGGAAGGAAGGTTCTACTAAAAAGGTACAACATGCTTATCAACAAGGAAGGTTAGTTTCACAATTCAATGGGGTCGATCATAAGTCCAAATGAACCAAGAAACAAATAATGAAAAAATGAAAGTAGGGAAAAACCTAGCCTATATGCTAGTTTTGAGGTCAATACCTATCAAAATGGATCGATACGATGAACAAATGTCAAAGAAAAATGTCTCCAAGATCCTGCATATAAGGCCAATAACACTTGTTCAAAAGTTAATAAATCTAATACAGATAGAAGCTTTGGAAAATAATAGGTGCTACTGAATAAAAAACTTGAAAACCATAAACATGGATTGTACAATATGGTACAAAGCACTACATAGCTTTACGACTCATGCATGGTAGTAGTTCAAGTAGAGCCCATTGCTAGGCTCTGACTAAGAGTCTATTCAATAGTCAACTTGGAAAGTCTCCCAAAAGGGAAGAAAACACAAACGATGGTGTAAATCTTCTCACGATATAAAATTCACAGTCATGGCTTCAAGGATAACCTCATCTGAAGGCAATTCAAAATCCTATAAATCATGTGAATGAGGAGGATCGACAGTCCCAAAGGGTGAAGAAAACTGACCATACTCCATATGACAATGGAGGTTCTCATCATAGTTGGCAGAGTCTATCAGCGAACAATTGCAAGCCCAAAGTCTTGAGGATATACAAATAACAATATCATACTCAAAAGGAAACTCGAGATCACTTGTACCAAGAGGGGGAAGCAAGGGATCCCATGCCCCCATTGGATAAACCAATGGATCAATTTTTGAGATCAAGTCTCGAGAAGGAAAACATGAGTGAATAAGTTCCTTCTCAGAAGCAATTGAACACCAGGGATAAGACACCACATAATTTACCTGTGGTGGGGTAGAGTCTACATGAATACTAGGAACATATAAAGGGGCAACCTAAACTAACATTGAATTAGGATGGTGATTATCAAATTCCAACTGGTCAATACTGAAAATGTTTCCATTGTGAGGGAAATGCATCACCCGAAAGAGCGTAGACACCACAACGTTCATAGAATATACATAATCATGCCCAAGAAGCATATTGAAATCTGAAGGGCCTTGCACCACTATAACATCGACAAGGATAGTATTCCCACCTGACGAGATAGGAAATTGAGGAAGAATCCCCAAATACTCACTAGGACGTCTGTCAAAATCCAACAACTCAATAAAAGAAGACACAAGATCAAGAGAACCCAAATATTTCCAAGTCGAGGAGGATAAAATACTTGGAGAGGCTCCTTCATCTACAATACATCGGTAAAAAAAATTGAATTAAATTCAACCCTTATTTGAAAAGGTGCAGAAGAAGGAAGGAGAAGTTGAACAAGGTCATTCCAATCAAAGGAAGCCATCCTAGGAATTGGAGGGGATGCGCTCGAAGTGAGAAGAATGCCCCCTTGTTCTGAAAGTATCGAGCTGGAAATGCTAAAAACATAGTCGGTAGACACATCACTCCCCATCAGAAGAGTGGGATCAACAAAATATTACATTGGCGTGACAACTTTGGTAGACTTGAAACTCTCCAAGAGAAGAGAAGGATCAGCCAAATATTGCAACGGAGTGACCACTTTGGTAGAATCGACACTTTCCAAGAGAAGAGTGGGATCGGTCAAAGGTTTCATCAGCACGACCACTTCCTCAACCACTGGTTGAATAGGCTGTGAGATAACATGTTCTAAAGCCGCATCACCCCCCAAGATAAGAGTGGGATCATCCAAATATTGCATTGGTATGACCACTTCATCAACCACTGGCTTAATAGGTTTATAGAAAACATGGTATGAAGGTACATCACCCCCCAAAAGAGGAGTGGGATCAGCTGAATGTTGCATTGGTATGACCACTTTGTCAACCAAAGGATGAATAGACTGTGAGACAACATGGTATGAATATGGATCACCTTCCAAAATAGGAGTGGGTTTGGCTGAATATTGCATTGGCATGACCACTTCATCAACCAAAGGCTGAATAGACTATAAGGAAACCTTAGAAGACTCGGAATCAAAAGATCTTATAGAAAGGGACCATAATCTTCATGCCTCTTGAAGGCCAAGGAATAAATGAGTAAGGTGATCTCCCTTGCAAATATTACAAGGGAACTTAGGCTTACATCCTATCCATATAGGTTTCTCAACCAAATCAATGCCCCCAGCATGACTAACAATGGTTGGTTGCTTGTCCTCATCATGACTCGTAGAGGTTGTTGATAAATTTCCAACATGACTAGCATAGGTTGGTTGTTGAACTCCAGTATGACTCGAAGGGACTAGGTTCATGCCCCCAACATGACATGTAGTGGTTGGTTGCACATCTCCAACATGATTCACAGAGGTTGGTGATTGGTTGATAAGATGACTCGCAAAGGCTACAGACCTATCGCCAGTATGACTAGTAGTGACTATAATTTTTCCCCCAGCATGACTTGCAGAGGTTGGGTGCTTGCCTTCAACATAACTTGCAGAGGTTGACGATCTATTTCCAACATGACTCGCAGAGGTTGGTAATTTTTTCTTCTTATTCTTCCTCTTTATATTTAGTTTAGACTTTCGTTTACTAGTATCTATACTTTCACCAGAGAAGGTAGAAGGAGGAGGATAATACTTTGTTAATGAAGGAACGTCAACATGATTCCCATGACATAAGGTGCTTCATTGAAAAGTGTCAAGAGAATTAGGGACATTTTGAATGGTACCCAACCAAGTCGATAGTTCCACATTCAACCCAGGAATGTTCAAAGTGGCCATCAAAGGGATACCAAGGTTTCCAAAGAAAGGAAAATCACAAGAATCCCCTTGCGACGAGGTTCCTTGGTTGGTATCATCAGAAAATTTTTCCATGAAGATCCTATGCACATGTTCTTCCCTTGTAGGATTGTTCAAGTCTGTAAAATTCTCATACACTGACTATGGTAAATTAGTGGTATATAAATATATGCCTATAAGGAGGTGGCTCCACATTTCTAAGCGAAAGACCCAAAATTCCTCACAACTGGTGAAGTGTACAGTCTACCACCTTAGGCTAGAGTCCCAAAGCAATGATCGACTAACTCACTATGGAAAAATAAGGAGAAAATATCACACCAATAAAAATCCTTAAAGATAAATTAACCAAAAGGTAGGAAGATCAGTTACACCAACCAATACTAGAGCAACTTACCGGTGCAAGTGTAGCTTGAACATGGAAACACCCTCTGGGTATACTCTGTGAAGCATGATCCGATGTATGTTCTAGGTACCGTGGTATGCCCCGACAGTCACCTGTGTAAGTACCTATAAAAAGGAAACTAAATTTCCATCTTGCAATCATTCACCAGGCGGGTACAGTTGATAGTCAGGTAGATCATATAAGCAGAATAACTATGTCTAGAACCTTTCAAGGGTATTGAAAGAAAATCATCCAGAAGAAAACTAAGATCTTGAATGGATTATAGGTCCATTGAGATCTATAGTTAGATGCAGTCAGCAAAATCCTAAGAATGACCCTTAAAATACGATCCCCACTATGCTTAGTTCGGCTTTGGACAGGTTATCTCCTCTGCCTTTCCTCACACAACCTTATGTTTAGCCCCTATGTTAGAGGAGGGTATCAGCTAAATTTTACGACACTAGAATTTAACACTCCCTAACTTGGACTCTCAATTATTTTAAGAGTCCTGGGATATTTTCCTCTCCACACCTAATCCATGGCCTTAAAGCATAGTCTAGTTGGTGTACCCTATAAATGAAGAAGTCTAATTGATTTTAACATTAAGCGATAATTTTAGTGGTTTGATTACTCAGAGGTGTGGTAGTGAAAATGATTTTGTTTGAGACTCTTGCAAAAATGAAACTTATGAGAAATCTGACAAAGAAAAATTTGCACTAATCCTTCAAATGAAAAGAGTTTCAAAGAAGAAAAAGCATGAACAATCCTTCAAACCTAAAGATGCAATCTTTTCTCCTTTCCATGAAAAATGCACAATGCAACAATCGAGTGAAACAAAATATTAAATGAAAGGATTTTATTTCTTATTTTCTTTCGAAATGATTTCAAGATGAGAAGAAAACGCAACCCTACGCTAATTCCTTTTTCTTTCTCAAATAACAATGCAAAGAAAGAAAGAGACCTAACTAGCATAAAAACTAAGTTTTTTTTTTGTTTCAAAGAAAAACTAACAAAAGATGCTAAAATAAACCGCATAATACACAGTTAATTCCCCCCCCCTGACCATGACCATGAGGGGGATTTTTTTTTTTTTAAATGCAACTCATTTTTCTTAAAATTCAAGATAAAAATAAGCCAAAAATGCTGGAAACACAGGAAGACAAAGAAATTTATACAAGAGGATTTCTTTGCAATTTCATAAACAATCTGAGCCTTGAACCTAGCCAAACCATAGCCAACAAAGGCCTGTGGAACTCAGGAAGACCTGAGGAACCGAAGGTTTCCTGAAAGAAAATAAAATATTTTGAAAAAAACTCTTCAAAGTGACAGGCACACGTGTTGTGCACAGTCAGCCTGTGTATGTACATAGGATTTGTATAAAGTAGAATGTGTATGTACACGAGTTGGGTATATAACAGGGTGCATACACTACTGAAAATTAAAAAAAAAAAGATAAATATTTAGATAGAGCACCCAACTCAGGAAAATTGGTAAGCACCTGTAAAGTGATCAGAGACCCAAAAATACTCATAACACTTCAAAAAATAGGAAATCAATCCAAACAAAGATCTCCTAAAATTACCCCAGAGAGACTCCCTAGTAGAGTCGTCAATTATTCTATGGAGAAAATACCCCTAATCTAGGTCTATAGACTAGGAAGAGACTTGACACCCTAAAAGACATAAAAGCTTATATTCTACCCCAAACCAAACATAACCTTATGATAATGAAGGGAAGAGAAGGAAGATAGAAATGTGTACCTTAATTCCTTACAATTGATGTCGATCCATTCTAGTTGTTGTTTGTTCCATTATTGTAGGCCTCCTCCCAAAGATGGCCAAAAACAATACTACAGAACAAACTAGGACAACATATGCTTACTTATCAATATTATCTAAAGAGTTAATTATTCATAAAATATTCATAAACACAAACACATAGACATAAAGATCTGGGACAAGAACTTTTCTATTTTATTAATAACAAATTTGAAGGTTACAACCTAAAATTTGTTAGCCCCACTCCACGAACCTCGCCTGGGTTCCTCTACTTTGTCTCCAAGTGTACTCTTCACAATACTATATTCACCACCATCATGCCAATATAAGGGGAAAAGGATGGAAGGTATAAGGAATATGGATGGAAGGGAATGTTGAGGATGAAACTCAGAGCAGAATGCAAGAAGGCTTGGAATAAAAGGGAGAAATTTGGCAAGAGTTCTCTTGCCTCTAGTTTTATATATGTCCAAATGACTAGGGCCCTTTTTATATGAGAAAATTATGGTTAATTCATTTCCAGAAAGGCTACAGGAGGTAAGATGGTTGCAAAGCCTAAGATAGCTTGTAAACTCCACCGAAAAGCGTATTTTTTATATTTTTTGTCACTTTTTAGAGTACACGTGTCCTTTTAGTGGTGCACCAAGAATATGTATGTGGGTTTTCAGGTATGCATCTAGCGTATGCATGTGCTCTGCCTATACAACAGGGTGCGTATACCATACAACAAATTTTGTTTTCATAAGAACTCCATCAAAATGGGTTGGAAGATGTATGAATAAGTAAGCCAACATCAAGGATGCATAGAAGTGTCATTTTGAGTTATAACAGAGAGGGGAATGTAATACCCCTAGGTCGAACCTTAATTGTACATATAATTGTAAATATACATATCCTTATAGGATGGTGATTCGTTGGAACTTGGTTTTGGTGTTGCACGCACTTGGGTAAGTGTTGGGATATTCATTATCAAGATAGGGGCACACAAGTCATAATGTTGTGTGCACTTGGGTAAGTGCGCGATAGTGACCTGGAAGTGTGCAGAGTTGAGTTATCTATGACGACATATGTATTGAGGCCGAAGTGCCTGTATGGTTATTAGGGTGGTGATCCAGATGTTAAATGGTTAGTGAGCCATCATTGTAAATGTAATCACATGTAAATCTTAATGAAAACACATCATTGTTTAAGACCAACAATGTAAAAGAGTATGGGGGACTAAACTCCACTAGATAGGGAAAGGGGGATACAAGTTAAGGATAAGGGGCTAAGATAGGGAGCTTAATCCCAAAGGAATATTATATCAATATTCCTTAAAGTATAAAGCATGGATAATGATTTTATCCTAAGTTCTAAGGATGGGGACAAGTGGGCCCAAGGTAGTTCTCAACATGACATGTGTCAAGATGGGAACATGCATACATATAGTTTGGAATTAATTCATTTTCCTATCACTCTATCATGATTCACTCACTCATTCAGTTGTCCTCCATACCTTTATGTTACTGTCAACATATATGTACCTTGGTTAGTTGGGAGTTGGACTGAAGAAGCGAGTTGTTAGTCCTGTAGGATATTGAAGAGGTGGGTTTTCAGGCCTGTGAGAATTCTCTCTAGGTGAGATAATTGATGGGAATTGATTCATGAAGGTGCCAAACTACAACTATAGATATCTGAGACTTCCTGTCTGGCCTGTTGTTGAACCCCTAGAAGGGACGTGGGGTATCCAAGGGACTGTTGAGCAAAGAAGGGGCACATTTTCTGGGGTGGGATAGGCATGTGGGTAATAAGGGAATGTAGATTGTTAGTTTGGGTTGGCACATGTGACTAAGTTTCCTGATGTCTAAGATACCTTAGTCGGGTTAGGAATCCTTTACCTAGGTGGATTTTAGTCCCAGCTCAGAGGTGACCCACTGTTGAGAGTTATGAGCAGTGTGGTCTAAGCCAAGGAGGAACGTGGAAGGTCTTCATGCAGTTGGTGTTATTTTAATCAAAAATAAGTGTTAATTTATGTTAATTCATGTGCTACGTTAATATTTATGTATTTATTTTCATGGTTTTTGCCTGTGTTTGTTGCATACATATTTTTGTTATTATTGTTGATACTGAGAGGGGGGTGAATCAATATTAACTAAAATTTAAAATCTTTTTCAACTTATACTTAAACCATTTAGCTATATCCAATGATCAATGAACAATAGTATAAGAGTTGTTAGTAACAATTGTGGTATCGGGGCACAAAGGTAAACAGGTCTGCGGGATTGCGATAAGTGCCCAAGTGTAGCACATAAAGAGATCCATTTCGGGCCCAGGTCAAGCGAGCAAGCGCCCCGATTTCAACGTCCAGGATGTATCCAAAGAATCAAATCAGTGGTGAGCGGGAAATCGCGATCAACAAAGATGCGCCAAGGCTAACGCATTAGATAACGCCCATAGCATGTTCAAGGATGGATGACAGCCGTTCATCCCGAAGGACACGTGGCAACCATCAATGCACCAGGGAAAGGCCATGACGGGAGTCAGCATGGAGGACAGGTGTCAGACGTCTGGGAAGAGTTAGGAATCGGGATATCGGAGACCCTGGGAGCAAAGGTTTCGTGCATTGGAAAATCGCAATATGTGATTTCCCGATAAGGCCTAGGAGCGTGGGGCCACACCGACTGTCAGAAGGACAGGTGGCAGATTTTAGCGACAAGAGAAAGGACTGTTGATAGGTCAAGCACCGGGACCCATCGGAGGATTGGGAATCAGAGAATCGCGAGTCAAAAGGGTGTGTGCACATTGACGTCGTAAAGCTCGAAACCCCAATGGACAGCTAGATGGCTGTGGTCATATGGTAAGTGGTCACATAGACCATGGTATAGCCGGGAAGGGCCAGTGCATGGAGAAAAGGGTGCATTGTAAATCGGGGATTGGAGAGGCGAGGATTTCTCGACAGTGGGAACCACGAAACCCCGAACCCCAAATTCCCGATAGCGCCCAGAGCCGGGCCCATGGTTTTGGCACCTGGTCATCAAGAAGGAGGCCTGGGGAAGGGGTGCTTATATTTGTCATTCAGCTACTCGGGCCCCAAAGCATTGAGCTAAAGCTCCGAAGGGGGGCACTTTGCTCTTCAGACTCTAGTTCGACGTGATCTGGATCTCGATACCTGCTAGGAATGAATGAAGAAACAAGAGGGTGGTTGAGGCCTCGCCTCAATCATTAATTGCAGGGTATGGAGGGTCTGGTAAGCGGTCCTCTTGAGAGGTTCCTGTGTACCCAGTCTTTCAGAAAATCCATGCTGAGTCCTTGACTAACCAGAGGAGGTCTGCGCACGCTAACTCGGCATTTACTGATTTAGTTACTCCCCCTGCGGGAGCCATGCACAATTAAGGTGGTGTCCGACAAATAATATCAGTATGAGTCTGACTAAAGGGACACCAAGCCTTGGGCGACTGGGCATGCCTCTGTTAGGCATTTTTCTCTGAGTATATAGACTCAGTCTTTGTATTTTGTAAAGGATCAATGGTTGAGCAGAGCTCCCGGTTGTAAAACTTTAATGAAGCACTGTTTTCTGGTTATTTCTAGACTTCTGAGACTTCTTGCCTTATGAATGCCAGTTTCTTTAAATCTTTCTTATACTGTGTTAGAGAAGCTCAGGATTGGAGGATCCAGTCGAGTTGTAGCTATTATAGGATGATGTTGTAATGGATCACTGTAATAGTTACGGAGTCTCTAATCGGTTCCTATGATTTACTTAACGTTGAATGACTTGGAATTGGAGGATCCAATCAAGTCTTCTATTCAGTTTCTTGAAGTCCTGAACCAGGAGGATCCTGCATTCAGAGTTTTTCCCATACAAACCATTGTAAGCCTATTTCCTAGAGCTGTTTGTTCACCTTTCTTACTAAGTCTTCCACTTGCTCTTCTTTTAATCAACCCACTGGCTGAAGTTAGGATTCCATACCTCCTTTGTTATTTACGTACCATATCCATTCCCCGAGTTAGAGTGATATCTCCTCGAGTCTCTACCCATTTGATCACCCATTTATCAAACCGTGACATAAAAATTGATGGGCGTCGAGCTCTGCTCCTGCAAGCAATCCAGGAGTGACTTCCATCGCCAACATTTCTGGCACCGTTGTCGGGGACGAAGTTGAAGATTTTCTCTGGGTAGAACGACAACGATCAACTGATTCTGAAGGTGCATCAGAAATCAGAATTATTCAGATTTCTACTGTGCACCTGGTGACTCCACTATGGCGACTCCATTGTTTCCACTTTACCGTTTCAGTTGTGGCCACTGTTGACACACCTGAAAGATGACCTAGAAGATCTTTCTTGAGAAGGTTTCAGCAGTTGCTTTCTCATCCTGAGAAGTTTCCTGGGGTAACGATAATGTTAAGATCTGGCCTTTGATGGTGAACAAGGACAAGACACATTCGAAGCTGCACATTTTTCACCTGGTGACTCCATGATTCGAGGATCAATTGGCGACTCCACTGGTTCGATATGGAGAAAATTATAGCTCAAAGGTTTGCTTTCTGTGACTTTTCTTAGATAATTGGCTTTCGTAATGCACTTCCTGATAGAGACCAATGGGAAGATTTCCTCCCGGAATTTCATGCATCAGATTGGGAAGAACCAGCTGAGCATTTACTGGACTTCCATGAGGCTATCCACCGACACAATATCACGCATGAGGATGTCCGGATTAATCTCTTCAGGTATTCATTGAAGGGAGCTTCTCTTGAATGGTGTCGGTCCCTTCCCGCCGCAAGTATCTGCTCTTTAGCAGGTTTTCATACAACTTTGAATTCATTTTGTAAAGACTACTATCCAGTTGTTCGCTTGTTTGAAAGCTGTTGTGAAGAGTTTTCTTTGCTTCATGAAGCCTCTGTTGGCCCTGAAGACCATGTCCATGATGAAGCCCTTACTGTGGAGGAAAGCATCTGCTGTGAAAAAATTGAGGTGTTGAATGATATGAGTGGTGTTAGCTCAAGGATGGAAGCATCTGACATCATATCGGATGTGTCTGTTCTTTTAGATGTTTATAAAGATCAACACGCCTCCTGTGGAGATTATGAGTTGGTGGAGCAGATGTGGTCCATGGTAGATGGCTCACCTAAATGTCGGGTTGAAGCAGATATTCCTAGCAACCTTGTTTCTGAGGACGAAGACCTTCCTGTTTGTAAAGAAGACATTATTGTGGAAGCAGTTCCCTCTCTTTTTCTCCAGGGAGTTTCTCACGATATATATTTACCTGGGATTAAAGAGAAAAGGATTATGTATGAGCAGCCAGAAGCAACAGGTCCCACTGTCCCTGAAATAGAAATTTTCGATGGGATCATTGTTCTGGAGGAGGGGCATATCAATGAAGAACAACCCCTCTTTGATGTATATTATAGTGATGATGAGTAGCAAGATTATCCTACATTTGATCACTATAAATATACTGAAGAGCCAGTCAGCCAATAGAACCACCCCATGGTCCCTATTTATGATGAATACGAATCTGACCCGGGGAAGAGCCAAGAAGAGGCACCAGAAGAACCAGAGGAGCAGTCGAAGATGCAGTTTACAGACTGTGCAGAGCCAGTTAGCGAGCAACCACCACCTGAGATCAATCAACCTATGTCAGCTGTCCACCCACCTGTGCTTACCATAGATATTCAACCACACATCCACAACTGTGTAGCAAAGGAGGCTGCCTGTCGCACATTTTCTAGAGTTTTCCGCTGGTCCTGTGAGCCTGTGAAGGAATAAATGGTGTCGCATTTCCTTCATAAATTGGAGCCGCCCTATTTCATCTCAACTCAAGCCTGTAAGGAGGAGTTGAAGAGTGTAATCGTTCTGCTGTCACGGTTACACCATCTGCTGATAATCATTGACAAAAGGAAGGAGATTCTATCCAGGAAGCTGCTTGAATGGCTATGGTGGAAATATGCTTTCACCTAGCCCCATCTAAAGTGTTTTATTAGTTTAGGATTGTATATAAATAAGCTCCTTTGAGCATGTATCTTTAGTTTGTTACCTTTATTTTTTGGCCTGTATTTTCAGCAGCGGGATGTTTTGAGCATGACTCCATAGCCCAACAGCAAGGCACTGAAGCTGTGGAATGAGTTCTTAGAGCATCACAGGGACGACTCTATCCCCCATGGAGCCTAATGTTAGTAACAATTGTGGTATCGGGGCACAAAGGTACACAGGTCTGCGGGATTGTGATAAGTGCCCAAGCGTAGCACATAAAGAGATCCATTTCAGGCCCAGGTCAAGCGAGCGAGCGCCCCGATTTCAACGTTTGAGATGTATCCAAAGAATCAAATCAGCGGTGAGCAGGAAATCGCGATTAACATAGCTGCGCCAAGGCTAACGCATTAGATAATGCCCATAGCATGTTCAAGGATAGATGACAACCATTCATCCCGAAGGATGCGTGGCAACCATCAGCGCACTAGGGAAAGGCCGCGACGGGATTCAACGTGGAGGACAGGTGTCAGAAACCTGGGAAGAGCGGGAATCGGGATATCGGAGACCCCGGGAGAAAAGGTTTCGTGCATTGGAAAATCGCGATACACGATTTCCCGATAAGGCCTAGGAGCGTGGGGCCACACCGACTGTCAGAAGGACAGGTGGAAGATTTTAGCGACAAGCAAAAAGACCGTTGATAGGTCAAGCACCGGGACCCATCGGAGGATCGGGAATCATAGAATTGTGAGTCAAAAGGGTGTGTGCACATTGACGTCGTAAAACCCAAAACCCTGATGGACAGCTAGATGGATGTGGTCATATGGTAAGTGGTCACATAGACCATGGTATAGCCGGAAAGGGCCAGCGCGTGGAGAAAAGGGCGCATCGCAAATCGGGGATTGGAGAGGCGAGGAGTTCTCGACAGCGGGAACCGCGAAACCTCGAACCCCGAATTCCCGATAGTGCCCAGAGCCGGGCCCATGGTTTTGGCGCCTAGTCATCAAGAAGGAGGCCTGGGGAAGGGGCGCTTATATTTTTCATTCAGCTACTCGGGCCCCGAAGCGTTGAGCTAAATCTCCGAAGGGGGGCACTTTGCTCTTCAGACTCCAGTTCGACGTGGTCTGGATCTCGATACCCGCCAAGAATGAATGAAGAAACGAGAGGGTGGTTGAGGCCTCGCCTGAATCATTAATTGTAGGGTATGGAGGGTCTGGTAAGCGGTCCGCTTGAGAGGGTCCTATGTACCCAGTCTTTCAGAAAATCCATTCCAAGTCCTCGACTAGCCAGAAGAGGTCTGCGAACGCTAACTCGACATTTACTGATTCAGCTACTCCCCCTGCGGGAGCCATGCACAGTTAAGGTGGTGTTCGACAAAGAATATCAATATGAGTCTGACTGAAGGGACACCAAGCCTTAGGCGACTGGGCACGCCTCTGTTAGGCATTTTTCTCTGAGTATATAGACTCAGTCTTTGTATTTTGTAAAGGATCGATGGTTGAGCAGAGCTCCCGGTTGTAAAACTTTAATGAAGCACTGTTTTCTGGTTATTTCTAGACTTATGAGACTTCTTGCCTTATGAATGCCAGTTTCTTTACATCTTTGTTATACTGTGTTAGAGCAGCTCAGAATTGGAGGATCCAGTCGAGTTGTAGCTTTTATAGGACGATGTTGTAATGGATCACTGTAATAGTTACGGAGTCTCTAATCGGTTCCTATGATTTCCTTAACGCTGAATGACTTGGAATTGGAGGATCCAGTCAAGTCTTCTATTCAGTTTCTTGAAGCCCTGAACCAGGAGGATCCTGCGTTCAGAGTTTTTCCCCTACAAACTGCTGTAAGCCTGTTGCCCAAAGCTGTTTGTTCACCTTTATTACTAAGTCTTCCACCTGCTCTTCTTTTAATCAACCCACTGGCTGAAGTTAGGATTCCAGACCTCCTTTGTTCTTTATGTACCAGATCCAGTCCCCGAGTTAGAGTGATCACTCCTCGAGTCTCTACCCATTTGATTGCCCATTTATCAAACCGTGACGTAAAAACTGATGGGCGTCAGGATCTACTCCTACAAGCAATCCAGGAGTGAATTCCGACGCTAACAAGAGTTACACCAATACACCATGCACAATATATGAGAAATAATCAATAGTTATTGTTCAAGGGAAGTAATGACTTCCAAAGGTAGCTACAACTTCCAAATGTAAAGGGAGGGATA
>JZKD02S1674207.1:286406-312780 GCA_000966675.3 Picea glauca | reverse complement strand
TATCCATTCATGGGTGTTGTATATGCATGTGCATTGTCCTTCATGTCCAAATACTTTTATCAATCTTGCGGTCCAAAACCCATGACTAGGGTTGACATCAATGACAACAACCAATTTTCCAACAATTATTTAGTATAAATCTATGCATTTGCAGAGTATTTTATAATTTAAATTTGTATTAGAGTTCGAAATTTAAGTTAAATAGCCCAGTTGGTTAATGGGGATACTACACCCCGATTTCTCTAGTGCCAACTGGAAGGAGGATATGACCCCCTTTCATTTCCCCATCGTGTCTCCCTGAAATATAAGTGTAGATAAAATTGTCACTACCACAATCACTACCACTATCACTGTCACTGTCACTGTCATTGTCACTACCACTGTCACATCAACCTGTAACCTGTCAAGCTGTCACTATATCCAACCTATCACTATCACTGACCTGTCACTGTCACGAACCTGTCACTGATACAAAACTAGATTTTAGATAAAAAAAACACCTCCAACTGGATGATCAAACATCACCAAACCATGTACATCAACCATGCACATCAACCTGCATCAACCATGTACATTAGCCTGCATCAACCATACACATCAACCTGTACCATACCATGTGTTATCACATAAACTTGTCAAAACCTTAAGGGTTTGTGGTTTCTACCTAAGTCTGTAATTTTGCCTGCCTATCTTCCTTTGCAGACCCGATTGTAAGTTGTTCCTTTCGGCTTGTATTTTTCCTTCTGTCTGCCTTCACCCTTTTGATTGACCTATTTTCCTTGTCATCATGTCTAGGAAATATCATCCCTCAGCCTTCCTATTCTCTCATAGGTCAACCATTCCCCTCTTCATCTCCGTCATTGATTTTTTGTTTTCCCGAGCCATCAACCCATCATTCAAGTAAACCACACAAGATGCATTTGTGAAAACCAGACGCGATAGTTGAATCAGTTTGATCTCAACTCAAATCAAGAGAGCGAGCAAGATCAAATTTTGGTGGCAGAGATCCATCAGGCGGATTAGATCGATGATCATCGAATAATCATGATCATATAGTTGCATCAAGTTTAGCATCAAGGAGGGGTCTGAGGTCATGAAAAGATCGAAGCAATTCATTTCTAAAGGACACGTGGTGCACGATTAATCCTAAATCATGATTTCGTGAGTCAGAGCAGTCAAAGAGCAGAGTTTTTAGAACTTGTGAAATGTAAAATTGTGAAAATATCACAGTCATTGATCAAAGGAGAGATTTAGATCATTGGATCAACTTTTCACGATTTCGCGAGTCGGGAAAGTAGGAGGGTAGAGTCTCGAAAGCCTGTGACACACAAACTCTCGAAATGATATCAACCGTCCATTCCAGAAATGCACGTATTGAAAGATCAGTATGGATAGGGTCATTTCAAGGAACTGAAGTGAGAAATTCCAACGACCCAAGGTCCTGAAATGACGATGTTCATTAGGGCCGTCCGATGCGAAGGGATACGCGTTGCTCGATCCAAGGAATACTGATTTTGCAACTCGGAGATTTCAGCTGGGATCACAATGAAAACTCGCGAAATGGGAAATCCCAAAGCACCTAGGAATTAGGCACACAGTCACAGCCCAAGGTCAGATGAAAAGGAGCTACACAAAGGATCAAAGCGTCTGAGTTGGTCATAGAGAAATATTTGCGTAACCTCAAGGTTTCAGAATTGACTCGAAGGAGTCTTGAGCTCACCTAGAACATTCATGGGTGTCAGGCCTCACCCAGATCCCTATGAAAGAAGTTAGTAAAAATGAGGAAGGTGGTTGAAACCTCGTTTCACCACATAAATGGAAATATGACTGTGGAGGTCAAACTGTCAGCCGAAAGTTCCCATGCCATGGATTTTCTGGTGAAGCCCATACTGATTTGATCTTGCGTCTAACAAAAGAATGCAAGTGTAGTCTGACAGAGGAAGATGCAGACACCAAGCCCTAAAGGAAATGACTAGAACACGCTTCTAAAGGAAGCTGGTAGTTCTGGGTATAAATACGCAGTTTTGATATTTTGTTAGGGTCGATGGTAGAGAAAAGATCCTGTATTGTAAATTTTTAATGAAGCTTCTAGTTTTTTGGTTATGTGTGGTAGTCTGAGACTTCTTGTTTAATAACAATCATCTTTCTTACTCTGTCTTCTTCGCCTCTGTTACTAAGAGAGTTCATGAATGATTGATTCACATGGATTGTTGTGATTGTATTATGTTGAATATTTGAATGTAATGTTGTTATGATTTCTTTCAGTATCCTTGAAATTTGAACACAAGGGGACCTTGTGTTTAAGTTTTTCTTCCTTAGGCTGCTAGAAAACCTAATGTTCACAGCAGACCTCTACATTTTCCTCATTGAATTCTTCCTCCTACTCACCCTTACTAGAACTTACTGAATGAAGTTAAGCGAAGACCTAACCTTCCTGTGCATATCAGTCTAGTTTTCGGAGTTAAGATGATATTTTCTTGAGATTGCGCCCATTTGACCTTTTTATAACCAACCTGTGACATACAATTCTGATGGGTAATGGGCTTACCTCTACAGAAATCCAGAGGTGACTTCCGGTGCTAACATTTTTGGAACCGTTGCCGAGGATGAAATTGAATATTTTCCCTGAGATTGAATGACAAAGATTACTAGTTCTGTAGGTGCATTAGAACTCAGTACATCAAAGATTGCAACTATGCATCTGGATAATCCACCGTGGTGAATCCATTGAAGTGAATCCACTGGCGACTCCATTGTTTCAGCTGTGGCTTCTAGAGGTAGACACACGAGGTCTACTCCACAATTTCCTTTAGCACAACCTGAAGTTGACCCAGAGAAAATTTTCAGAAAGGGAAAGGCCCTTCGAGAAGGTGCTTCTACTATTGAACTAGGTATTTCTGACGATTTTTATTGTCCTCCTCTAGAAAATCCAATATCTTCTTCTCATTTTACTATCATATCATCTGTTGGATTTTCCTGAACTTTAAATTTTGGGAGTGTTCCTGTTGATTTTTCTCCCCCTGGTTTTGGATTGGAAGGAGAAAGATTTGTCACTCCTATTTCCCCTGAGATTGTACCTTGTTCTAGACCCCAAACCTCGGAATTTTTTCCCACTCCAGGATTTACCACCCCTCCCCCTATCACTATTTCTACTACAAAAAGAGAAACCTTTATTCCTTCTAGCCCTGTAGCCTTTCCTCCAAATCCTCTATTGTTTCCCTTTCCTCCTGGAATTTCAGCTCCAATCTCCCCTATTCGAACTCCATCCCCTCCTAATTCTCCTCCACCTATTATCTCTATGGTAGGTGATAATCCCCCTAGAAATATAATGGACCCCATAGTAGCTTCCTGATATGCTCCTCTCATTCTGACTCAGTCCCTTAATTCCCTCACAGGTGGTGGTTACCTTAAGCAACTACCTAAGTTTATGGGAGAGGGAGATATTACTACAGAGGAGCACCTTGCATCCTTCTATAGTTATGTTGATAACTATGTCATAGTAGATGAAGATGTGTGGATGAGGATTTTTTTCCATAGTCTTGATGGAGAATCCAAAAAGTGGTTCAGGGCCCTCACCCCTGAATCCATTGTTGGGATTGATGTTTTAGATGATGTCTTCTTGAGATAATGGGGGGATAAAAAGGACTGCATGTATTATATCACCGAGTTCGGGTCCCTAAAGAGAAAAGAGGGAGAGTTTGTCTCTGAATTCTCCAAAATATTCAACAAAATGTACAATAAGATCCCTGTTGAGATAAAGCCTACAAAAGACTCTGCCAAAATTACCTATGCCAGTTCTTTTGACCCTGACTTTTTCCTTTTGTTAAGAGAGAGAAGAGCAACCCTGGAAGTAGAATTTAACATATTGGAAGTTGGTCAACTCAGGAATAAGGTTGATAGAGACAGAGGAAGAGGAAGAGTTGTGGCCTCAATCTCTAGTTCATCTACCTCCCATCCTAAAATGGATGAAGTAACCAAGTTACTAAAATCACTTTTAGATAGAATGGAAAGGTTGGAATTGGAGGGAAAGAAGATATACTGAAATATTCAAAATGTGGATAACAGAGGAAACTTTAGGAGGATGAATAGCAATGCTCCTCAGATGATGCAAAAAGAGCCTCAGAGCAGAGACAGGGATGATTAGAAAATCCAAACCCCTCTTCAGAACAACCTTGTTGTAGAAGATGGTAGAGAGGAAGAAGATCTTGACCCATAAATTCACTATCTTGAAGACGCATCTCCTTCTCCTCACTTAACTCAATTAGCATATGAGGAGTCTCTCATGGACCTTCAATTAAATGAGCTGAGCAAAGGGAATAAGACCAACAACAACCCAAATAGATACAACCTCGGGTCTAAGAAAAAAGATGGGAAGTCTGACATCCCTGATCAACCCTCTAGAATAGACAAGCCTGCCAAATATGTAGCAAGTAGCAACAAGGAGAAGAAAACATATAACCCCCCACTAGCAGCCAAAGGTCCTACCCCAGAGGTAAAAGAAATTCGGAAGCCCCCCTCCTATTTTAACTTTGAGCATGAAATTCAGAAGATTAGGATCCCGGTACCTCTTTTAGAGCTAGTCAAGCATGGAGACTTTAAGAGATCCCTATCAAAACTGTTACTACCTGAGCCCTCGAGTCATCCCTCAGACTCAAGCAATTTGCAATATGAAAATCCAGTAGTTGTATTAGGTCCCATGGTAGAAGAAAGAGATGATTCATTCCCTCCCTTCTACACATCACTGAACATACATGATAAGGTGCTACACAATTGTCTGATGGACTCAGGGGCCTCTCATAACATCATGCCCAAAACTGTCATGGAGGAACTAGGACTAGAAATCACAAAAGAAACCATGACTTGTATTCCTTTGACTCAAGGAGGGTGCAATGTCTTGGGGTCATCAAAGATCTAGTTGTGACCTTGTTCTAATTGCCCATGAAAATTATTATCATGGATATCATGTTTCTTGATGTTCCTCCCAATTTCAGCATGCTATTGTCAAGATATTGGATAAAAAGACTCGGGGGAACCTTGCAAATGGACCTCACATATGATAACATTCCAATGTTCAGAGGGGAGCATAGAAGAATGTACAAAGAGGCTCAGTTGGCCTACATTATCAGTGATGAAGCAAACCCCACTAATCATCCTATATTTTCCCTTAACATTGATTTGGGATCTAGTTTGTTACAACTCACTGATACTCTGGAATCTCCTCTTGAAATTAGAAAGCAACCCATCTCTCCTCCTGAAATACCTACCCCACCTACTTCTGTGTGGAATATGTTTTTCGATGAAGCCTCTTCTAAGGAAGGCGTTGGAGCTGGAGTGGTCTTTGTCTCACCTATTCAAGAAATTATATCTCTGTCATACAAACTAGAATTTGAAACTACCAATAATGTGGTAGAATATGAAGCTCTTGTTTTGGGTTTGAGGGCTGCAAAAGACATGGGAATTGAAGAGCTAGAAGTATTTGGAGATGTTGAACTAATTGTTCATCAGATCAAAAATATATATCAGGCCAAACACCCTTGACTCTAAAGTTACAGAAATGAAGTATGGGACCTCATCAACAACTTCTTCCTAGCTTTTAACATTTTGTTTGTTCCCTGAGAAGAAAATGTCTTGGCTGATTCTTTGGCCATCTCAGTGAGCCAACTCAGGATCTCACTGCCCCCTAAGCTTAGGTATGATGTTGATATTTGATATAGACCCTCTGTACTTGACAATATCAAGCAATGGAAGGTATTCGAGGATGATATTGAAATCAGAAGATTTCTTGAGTCGGTTGATGAGTTCTCTGCATTACATATCGATTAGGACCATGATGTCGAAGGTGACCCTTCCCCCAAAATATTTTTGAATAAAATTTCTAATCACCATATTGTTCAGTTGTCTAGCAATCATATTACGAAGGGACTAGTCCCATTAGAAATATTTTTCAATGGGAATGATGTGGCAGTAAATCTTAAAGGTCCAACTAAGGATGATGATGTAGCTGAGTGCAATATTGGCATAGAGGAGAATCCAAAAATTTTCAAGCTGCCAGTAGTTTGTCAAAGGAGTAGAGGTGAAGTATGTTGAGCTATTAAGGGAGTTTTCTGATGTATTTTCCTAGACCTATGAATACCTCAGGACGTATGAAACAAGTGTCATTGAGCACAAGATCCCATTGAAAGGGGAAGCCAAACCATTTAGGCAAAAATTAAGACAGATAAATCCTATGTTGCTTCCTGTTATGGAGAAAGAGGTAAAGAATCTGTTGGATGCACAAATCATTGTCCATTTGAGATATTCTGAATGGGTGTCCAACCTGGTCCCAGTGAGAAAGAAAAATGGAGAAATCAGACTGTGTGTCAATTTAAAAAATATGAACAGAAGTTCTAAGAAGGAAAATTACCCTTTGCCAAAGATGGAACACATATTGCAGAGGGTAACAGGTGCATCCAGGATTTCCATGATTGATGGTTTTTCTGGATACAATCAAATTTTTGTCCTACCTGAAGACAGAGAAAAGATATCCTTCACCACTCCTTGGGGAACATTCATGTCTGCCAAACTTCCCTTTGGATTAATGAACGCAGGAGAAACCTTTTAGAGAGCCATGGACATAGACTTCATTGAGGAAAAAGATAAATTTGTGGTCATCTATCTGGATGACATTACTATGGTTTCCAGGTCTGACAAAGAACACTGCCAACATCTAAGGACAATATTCTCGAAATGCAGAAGGTCCGGTCTCTCCATGAACCCCAAGAAGTCTTTGTTTTCAATGCAAGAGGGAAAACTATTAGGACACATTGTGTTAGCTGAAAGGGTCAAGATTGATTCAAGAAGGGTGGAGGCTATAAAATCTTTATCACTTCCTAGATCCAAGAAATAAGTTCAGTCCTTCCTGGGCAAAATAAATTTTCTGAGAAGGTTTGTTTCAAATTTTTCCGAATTGGTGAAACATATCACATCCATGCTCAGGAAGGGGAGCGAAGTAAGATGGAATGTTGAGTCCAGAGAATCATTCAACCAAATAAAGAAGGAACTGACTGAAGCACCTGTGCTTATCAGTCCTAATTATTCCAAGGATTTTCTGATTTTCTCTTTTTCTTCATTCGACACAATGGCAACTTTTTTACTACAAAAGAATGATGCAGGGATGGAACAACCTATTGCCCTTTTCAACAGAGCATTAAGAGATGTAGAGATTATATATGACATCATGGAGAAGAAGGCCTATGCCTTGGTGAAAGCTCTCAAAGATTTTAGAGTCTATGTTTTGCATTCAAAAATCATTGCATATGTTACTTTAGCTTTTGTGAAGGACATTCTCATCCATCCCAACATAGACGGGAGAAGGAGCAATTGGATTTCCAAAATCCTTGAATTTGACCTGGAAATAAAACCCACCAAATTAGTTAAAGGCCAGGGTTTAGCCAAGTTGTTGGTTGAATCTAATTGTAAATATTTGGGAGTAAACTTTATCCACACTTTCTCAAAAAATCATCAGGCTAAAGCAGTCAATAAGGACCCTCAAGAAATTCCTCCATTAATAGGATGTGCATGGTACAAAGATATTATATTTTTTCTGCAGGAGTTGCAACCTCCAGATGGTATGGGAAAAACAAATGCAAGAGATTTAAAGCTCAAAGCAGTTAGGTATTGCCTTATTGACCAAGTCTTTTATTGGAAAGACCCTCTAGGAGTGCTCCTGAGATGTCTAGACCCACAAGAGGCCCAAACGATTATATATTATTTCCATGATAGCCTATGTGGGGGAAATCATTTCTAGAAAACCACAGCCTACAAAATTCTTAGGGCTGAGTACTACTGGCCTACTCTATTCACTGATGTCTGTGCAAAAATCAAGGCTAGTAGAAGATGTCAAAAATTCTCTGGGAAGAATAACTCAAGTCTCTACCATTGAAGCATGTACTAGCTTCAAGACCCTTTCAACAATGGGGCCTAGACTTCATTAGGGAAATTCATCATGCCTCAAGCGATCAACATAGATGGACTTGACTGCCACAGATTATATTACCAAGTGGATAGAAGCTATCGCCACAAGGAGTGCTTCTCATAAGGTGATCATTGGTTTTATGGAGGATATTATAGTAAGGTTTGGTTGTCCAAGCAAGATTGTCACTGACAATGCTGCATATTTCAAGGTTGAACCATTGACTCGGTTCTGTGAATAGTTTGGAATCAAATTGATTCATTCTTCTCCATACTACCCTCAGGGCAATGGACTGGCGGAGTCCTCTAACAAAAGCCTCATTAAAATAATTAAAAGACTGTTAGAGGACAACAAGAAAGCATGGGATTCGAAACCCAAATTTTCTATGTGGAATGATAGAGTGACAACAAAGAGGTACCTGGGCATCTCTCCTTTCCAACTAGTATATGGGACTGAAGCAATTTTTCCTTCTCATCTTTCCCTACTTGTAGCAAAGTTCTTCCAAGACTACCAAGGAGAGCTTGATGACATGATCAGGAGAATTCATCAGCTGGTAGAAGTGCAACAGACTAGAGAGAAGATGATGGGAAAAGCACATGACCATAAGAAAAAAATCAAGAAGGCCTTTGGCAAGAAGAGCAGTAAGGAGGATTTCCAGCTCGGGGATCTAGTACTTAAGTGGGATGTGCCCAGACAGGACACGAGGAAGAATGGAAAATTTGAATCCCTTTGGATCGCCCCCTTCCAAATCTCTAAGAATTTCCCAAATAATACTTACAGGTTGCAGGGTTTGGAGGGAGACGAAGTTTTCGATGGCCCTGTAAATGGGCACTTTCTGAAAAGGTTTTTTGTTTAGAGCCACAATAGGCATCCCACCATTGTAAATATTTTTCTTATTTTGTTTTTATTTTTCTTTGTTTTAATAAAAGACTCCATAACCCAACACTAAGGCACTGAAGCCGCATAAATATTTCTTAGAGCCTCGCAGGGAGGACTCTATCCCCCATGGATCCTAATGTTATCACATAAACTTGTCAAAACCTTAAGGGTTTTTGGTTTCTACCTAAGTTTGTATTTTTTCCTGCCTATCTTCCTTTGTAGACCTGATTGTAAGTTGTTCCTTTCAGCTTGTAGTTTTCCTTTTGTCTGCCTTCACCCTTTTGATCGACTCATTTTCCCTGTCATCCTATCTAAGAAGTATCATCCCTCAGCCTTCCTGTTCTCTCATAGGTTGACCATTCCCTTCTTCATCTCTGTCTCTGATTTTTTGTTTTCCTGATCCCTCAACCCGTCATTCAAGTAAACCACGCAAAATGCATTTGTGAAAATTAGACGTAGCAGTTGAAGCAGTTTGATATCAACTCAAATCAAGCGAGCGAGCAAGATCAAATTTCAGTGGCATAGATCCATCAGGCGGATCAGATTAATAGCCATCGGATAATTAGGATCATACAGTTGCATCAATTTTAGCATCAAGGAGGGGTCTAAAGTCATGAAAATATCGAAGTCGATCATTTTGAAAGGACACATGGTGCACGATTAAGCATAAATCGTGATTTTGTGAGTCAAATCAGTCAAAGAGAAAATTCTTTAGAATTCGCGAAATGAAAAATCGTGAAAAGATCGCAGTCATTGATCAAAGGAGAGATATGGACTGTTGGATCATCTTTTCACGATTTCGCGAGTTGGGAAAGTAGGAGGGTAGAGTCTCAAAATCCCGTGACACACGAAGTCCTGAAATGATCTCAACTATCCATTCCAGACAAGCATGTAGGGAAATATCAGCATGGAGAGGGCCATTTCAAGGAAATGAAGTGAGAAATTCCAACGGCCCAAGGTACCAAAATTACGATGTTCATTAGGGCCATCTGATGCAAAAGGAGACGTGTCGTCTGATCCAAGCAATCGTGATTTCGTGACTCAGAGAGTTCAGCTGGGATCACAATGCAAACTCGTGAAATGAGAAATCCCGAAGCGCCTAGGAATTAGGCACATAGTCGCAGCCCAAGGTTATATGAAAAGGAGTTGTGCAAAGGATCAAAGCGTTTGAGTTGGTCACAGAGAAATATCTGTGTAACCTCGAGGTGCCAGAATTGAATCGAAGGAGTCTTGAGCTCACCTGGAACATTCATGGGTGTCAGGCCTCACCCAGATCCGTATGAAAGTAGTTAATGAAAATGAAGAAGGTGGTTGAAACCTCGTTTCACCGCATAAATGGAAATCTGACTGTGGAGGGTAGACTGTCAGCCAAAAGTTCCCCTGCCATGGATTTTTTGGTGAAGCCAATATTGATCTGATCTTGCATCTAACAAAAGAATGCAAGTGTAGTCTAATAGAGGAATATGTAGACGCCAAGCCTTGAAGACAATGACTAGAACACGCTTCTAAAGGGAGCTGGTAGTTCTAGGTATAAATACCCAATTTTTATATTTTGTTAGGGTCGATGGTGGAGAAAAGCTCCTGTATTGTAAAGTTTTAATGAAGCTTCTGGTTTTCTGGTTATGTGTGGTAGTCTAAGACTTCTTGTTTAATAACAGACAACTTTCTTACTCCGTCTTATCTACCTCTGTTAGCAAGAGAGTCCATGAATGATTGATTCACATGGATTGTTGTGACTATGTTATGTTGAATGTTTGAATGTAATGTTGTTATGATTTCTTTCAATATCCTTTAAATTTGAACACAAGGGGACCTTGTGTTTAATTTTTCTTCCTTAGGCTGCTGGAAAACCTAATGTTCACAACAAGCCTCTACATTTTCCTCGCTGAAGTCTTCCTCTTACTCACCCTTACTACAACTTACTGACTGGATTTAAACCAAAACCTCACCTCTCTATGCATATCAGTCCATTTTTCGGAGTTAAGACAATATTTTCTTGAGATTGCGCCCATTTGACCTTTTTATAACCAACCTATGACATACAATTATGATGGGTATCGAGCTTATCTCTACAAAAATCTAGAGGTGACTTCCAGTGCTAACACCATGTACCATAAGATATCATCAATAAAGTGTCACCAAGATATCTAATATACCAAGATACTAATATAGCCAAGATATGCTTCTAATAAATGCACCATAACTTCAACAAGGTGTACCTCAACATGCACCAATATCGCCAAGACATTCACCTCATACATTTACCAAGGTATGCACCTCAAGCATATACCAATTCCTCAACAATATACCAAAGGTTTGACCATAACACCGTCAACATGTAACAAAGATGTACCTCAAACCATGTGCCTCAAGTATGTGCCAACATATATAAACCATGTACCAAGAGATAACATCAAACATGTGCCATATCACTCATATACCATATAAAAAACCATATTCCAAGTATCCAAGATGTGCCTCTAACAATTTATCATACCATCACCAAGGTGTACCATGCACAATCAATACCATGACATGCCTCAATCATGTACCATAACAACATAAGCATAAGCCTTAAGACAAACACATAAGCATACATTTGATCCTGTAGATACCCTATTGCATCATATAACAGATGAGTAAACAAACCTGGGAATCAAAAACCTGGTACAAACATCACTTCTCAACCTTTCACAATCCTTTTCACAGATCTGTGACTTGCATCTCTACTTCCCATGGATATCCACACTCTCTTCCACTACAACCCACATACATTTGTGCCTTGCTGACCTAAACCCGTGGATACCTTAGAAACTAGGGTTCCTAACATTTGTTGCAACTCCAATACTTTCACCTTCAACCTTCCTTCGCAACCTCAAACTTTCTACCTCAAATTCGACCTCATATTTTCCAACAAAAAGATAAACCATATCACTTATTCACTTAGATATATTCAATAGAATGTGTGTGTGAATGTACTTATGAGAGACTCCTTGAGGTGTATTTATACTTTTTATAAGTAATCTATTTCTTTACTTTAGGGGTTTCTTGTTACAACCACTTAACCCTTTCATTAAATACCTGTAACCAACTAGGGGCTTCTTGAACATTCTTCATGGATTATAACTTCACAAGGCCATAACTCCTCAACCACGAGGAACTATGTCACATAACACCTATCATCGGAAATGGAATTACTAGGAATATCCATACATGAGTGAGTTACCTACATTTACACTAGCCTTCACGACCTTTTTCCTTGATCAACTATGGGTTTCGTAACCACACCTTCAGGGATTCATATAGACTTCATCAAATGCACCCATCACATCTACTGACATCAACCACTCCATAAATGAAACCAACTCACCATAAATATCAACCACATCTCTAGGTATTCTGGGCTTCTCCAAGGGTTGACATCAATGAAAACCAACAATCCAAATGAACTATCCAGCATTTTGGGCCAAAGTTTCTATGATGATGAAAAGATGGAGAATGTATTGTAATTTATGCATAAACACTGATTAATAAAATACATCATGGCTAAAAACCAAGTTGGACAAAAAGAGTATAGGTAGATAGGAATAAAGGAGAGGGAAAGGTGAGGGGAATAGGAGGCCTAAAAAGGGGCTTAATTCCAAAAATAATGTTATATTCCAAAGTAAAATTCATATGATCATTTTATCCTAGTTTTGGGAAAAGGTTCCAAAGTGGTTCTTTGAGTTCCACATGGAAATTAAAGGCCATGCATACTTAAAACTTGTTTTCAATGGAAAAGGATGTCATTCCATTCCGTTATAATTTAATTATGATCCCTTATGATTCCACACTTTTCCATTCCTTGCCATTTTTGTGACCAATTGTTGTGGAATTCATGCTGATGGGTGAGCTAGGAAAGTTATGTAACCTTGTGTTGTCTGTGAATCCCTTGAATTCTATGTGAATTCTATTGGGGATTAGTTCACAATTATCAGTGGGTTTCCTTGAAGAGGGTTGGATCCCCAGAGTGAGAATTGTTTGGGAGATTTCCCAAGGTGTGGATCCCGGAGGGTGCCTAGAGACTCCTAAGTATAGTTGGAATTCCTGGACCAACAAAGCTTTAATACTTCTTGGATGGATTGTGCTAGAGACCTGGAATGGAATTAGGATAGCTTGAGGGACTATGATATAGAGAACATGGTAGAATTCTTTGGGTTATGCAAGTTGATTGGGAATGAGAGGTTGTAGGTTACAATTTTTATTGAAGTTTGGTACCTTGTCTAGAGAACACCTACACTATCTGTGAGACCTTATCTTGGATTAGGAAGCCTTTTCTCTAGTGAATTCATATCCCTAGCTCAGGGGTGACCTATTGTTGATAAAGATAAAACAATAATGTATATGGATGGGTGGAATGTCTAGGGTCTGCAACCATTTAGTTCCATTCACACAAGATAAGTGTTAAGAATATGGTTTTATGTGATTAATTTTATGTTTATCTTGTGTACATATCTTGTTTATGGTCATATGTGTTTATGCATTTATATTATTATTCTGGTTATGTTATATGATGGTACCATGGGTACCTTGGTGAATAATTATACCTAGTAAGGTGAACCAAGGTTATAATTTTAGTATTATAGAAGAATGTGTGTAAATGTTATCTTGTGGTAAGGCTAGGAATGTGTATTTACTTAACTAATGGTAGCAGAGTTGTTAAATGATGGTAAATGCAATATGGGTTTAAAGAAAATTTGAAACTACAATGTCAACAGACCTAGAACTATATAAACATGGATGAACATGGATATGTGTGTGTTATATAGTGGTATCATAGTAAAGGTTACAACACTCAGGCTATACGAACCAAAAAATTGCTTGAAGAGGAAAAATTGCAGGTTGCATACAAAGTTTTGGCATAATTGAAACAATGGCATATGGAAAAAGTCTTGTAGAGCTGCAATAGAACCAAAAAATGATAAATTTAAATTCCATATCTTCTAAGATGGAATCTACATGACAAAATAGAGGCACAAGTTTTATAAATTTGTGGTTACTGAGTTCAAACTATGTAAATTTAAGAAAAAAAAACTGAGTGAAAATTCCTTATTCTAAATGAAATTTGGTGTAGAAAAGTCGAATTGATGGGTACAAGATTCAATTTGATAGTTGTGGGATAAAATTTAGTGAAGTAGAGGGACAAATGAAACTCCAAGCTTGCAAATTTCATGCCAAACAAAAAATTGTAAAAATAGTCACTTTTGACAAATTAGAAAATTATGAAAATTATGAAAAATTAAGAATTTTGGGGTTCCTTGATGAATTAGATGATGATGATGTGGATGGTTGGGTCACATGGAGGTATCAAGGGAAACCAAGTTGAAAAATGGTGGACACTTTTTATCTCGAGATTTAATTTGGGTACAAGTCTTGTTGTTAATGGTCAAGCATTTTCAATCCCAAATTAGATCTAAGTCGTCTCATCAGATCATCCTCTACCGTTATATATTTCAGGTGAAATTTTGTCCCTAATATTTGAGAATTTTCATCCTCGAATTATATCTAGACTATATAATTAGATCACCCTCCATCGTTATATATTTCATACACCCATCTCTTCGTTATCGGGTGAGCATATTTAACTCCGAAATGAATGTAGGCCATCGATCATGATGAATGTCAATCACTAGATGTGTTGGGTGGAAAAGATCTTGTTAAGGGTTAATTAATTTGGGATTCAAAATCGATCTCTATAATTAGATTATATTAACCTTATCCATTTTATCTCTCGGGCATAAGTTACCTGATTAAAACGTGATCATTTTTTACCCCAAATTAAATATCCACCATCAATTGTGATGAATGTAATCCATTGGATGTTTTAGAAGTAAAATATATCGTAATGATCGATCAATTTTGGAGCCAAAGACAAATCTCCACTATTGATTGCAATGAATGATATTCATTGGATATTTCAAAGTGGAGGAAGGCCCTAACATATAATTACTTCTAGTCTTGAACTAAATATAAACCATCAAAGAAAATTAATATTCGCAATTTGATGTGTCGAAGGAATCTTACCTCATTATTGGTTGAACGCTTTCATTCTGAAAGGAGATCCCAACTTTATAATTTCCACAACATCACATCAACATCTAGGATTATTCCATGTGGTAAAAATATAAAAGGTGAAAATGGGCCATGAACTTGATAAAGTAAAGTGGTGAGCAAAAGAGGAAAGGGAAAACAAGAGAGAGGAAAAGGAAGGATATCGGAGGGTGATGAGGCACCTAGGTGGTGATGTGGCCACAACCAACCCCTTTCATTTTTTTCTTTATAAGAAAAAGGGAAAATCCCCCCTACTAAATTGAAGCTATAATGCCTAATCCTCTACTACTATGATCCTACTGAAAGGTGAGGGTTTTGGATCTTTACTGATTGTTACTTTTGAGGAGGCTTGTCATGACCAATGATATCTTTGATATTGTGATTTTAGATGTTCTTCATCATACATTTGGTTTATAATGCTTCTATGATCTTTGCATGATGAGATTGACAGGTTATCTTTGGAGTTTTTTGCAAATTTTGAAATATTTGTTGATTCTATATAAGAGCGTAGTTTAATGTTCTTTTCTATATGAATTCAATAGGATTTACTTTTAAGGATTTGTTTTTTCCTTATTCATTGGTCTGGAATATCATCTCACCACATCATTGAGAAGAAAATGGTTGACTTGAATCAAGAACATATTTGAATTTATGCATTCTCTTGCTTTCACATTATACCTAATGTATTCAAATTCAATATTGACCTCCCACATGTTAATTATATTCCTTATTGTAAATCCCATGACTTGAATTGGAGGAATTTTAATGTATTCTAACATTTTGAGATATTATTTTCCAGTTAAGAAAGAAAAACACGTATATCCTCATGATATTGGTTTACATCAAAAAGTTAGTTCATAAAAGGTCAAGATCGCTGAGAATTATTTATTTTAATTTCCTCAATTTTGAACAAGCCTTTTTGTTCAACTCTTTTTCAATTAATTAGTAAAATGGAAAGGGGAAAAATCTAAATTCCATAACATATTAGCAGTAACAAATTTTATTCTTGTTGTGGTTGTAGAAACGTGATTGCTTTTAATAAAGTGATTTTATTTACTAGATACTTCTGTTATTTCAAGTCTTCAAGAATACCATGCCTCAACAGAAGGTCATATGCACAAAACAGAGAAGGAACTCAAGAGCAAAGCTTCTAATTAAGGAAAAAGGGTGGAAAAATCAAATGTGCCTTGGGAAACCCTATAGTTCTCTACATGATTTCTTCAACCTTGAAATGCATATGGGAATCCCTTGATATTTTTCCTCTTGTCTAGGATCATCTCTAATCATATCTTGACCCTTATTGAATCCAACATTCAAAATTAAGACTTATATGTCCCTAAAACCACCTGGATTTTCTTTCAAAACCATCACATTATTTTCTTTTTCATTCATTTCTATTTCAATGTCCGAGTTATATTGTGTTTATTGGAACCTCGAGTCATGATCAAAACCTTGACCTCTATGTGGAACTGTGAACCACAATGGAACCTTGAACCATAACATGATATTCCCATCAAACTCTCCTTATGATTCTAACTTTATAAATTCATAATGTTAAGGTTATATTACCTTAAGAATTTTCCTAATCCTGAAGATCGCAATCCTATCAGGATTCCCTCATTGATTTTGTCCCATAGAGATGACAAGTTGATGTCCTTTTCCAAGTTATCGAAACCTGAGGCTTGAAATCCTATTGAGTTCTCCTTTATCATATGGAACCATATTGCTCGTCCTCTTCACTTGAATTGGTCTCCTTTCCAAATCAATGGCCCAGATCATTAACTTGGCTTGATCAACAATAACAACTTTTCTACTCACAACCAAACTAGTCGTGAGATATCGGGTTTTCCTCATTAGTCTCTCACATTAGATTTCAAACCCCTGTGAGATTGAATTCCATCAGATGTTTCCTTTTAGGTTTTTCTCGTTCTCATAATCCTATCAAACTACTCTTTATTGGGTTTGCCTCTTTGGGGTATCCATATTAGTAGGACAAGTTGGCATTGAATCCCCTTCGTCCTATGGATCATTCCTCAGGGAATATATGTGTTGTTGACATGTCCACCTAACGTGTCAAGCTATCACGTTCTATCTAATGTGGAATTCAGATGTTGCAACTCCATCGGGCTCGTCATTTTGGGATTTGCCTATTAGATTGCCCACTTCTTGAATGTTATTGGATTGCATATTCCTGGAGCCTATCAAACTAGCTCTTCTTGAGGCATATCAAGTTTTCAATTCTTGCAACATTTTTGAACATTTTCCTATTGTAAGGACTGACTCAGACTCATTCATAATATTTTTACCACAGGTTATCTTCCTGAAATTTCTCTCAGACTACCTATTTCTCGCCTACCATTTTCACCTAACTTCGGAGTCATTAGTTTAATCTTTCCAGGTCCCAGATGTGACACTTGTCAATTCCTAAAAGGTTATCGTGTGTGCCATGGTCCATACCATTAGTGGCCAGTGACATGAATTACATGGGAAGGGTTAAACAAGATAAAAACCTCACAAAAAAACTCCCCAATGCATGTAGGATAAGTCTCCAAACTCGTAGATCAACAATAGGATCGACCTTGATAACATATCAATGATGGACATGTGCTTTCATCAATGAAATGTGTCTTGAATTCTAGATGATAGAATCAGGTATGAATGGTCTCACTGGAGATTTGGAACGGTGAAGGATGTGCTAATAAATCTGTCTTCACTAAGAAATAGTTGAAGCACCCAACAGATTCAATGAAGGGAGAAACAATGGTGAAGCAAAATTGAAAGGAATTTCTAGGATAGGTATAGAAATATTTTATTTCCATCCAAATAACTAGAATTCAAACAAAGACAAACATTGACATAGATCAGATCCATAAGTGAATCAATGTCCCATTTTTAAGTCAGAATGGTTGTCGAGAAATTACGATATCATATTGAATAGTCCAACACTTTGATAAGACAAATAAACCACACAAAATGAATGAAAATCATATCAGAGAGTACACTAGTAGATCCATAGGCATCATAATATCCACTAACAACCACCTGAAATGCATGTCAAATATGGGATAGAGGTAACTCTTAGAGGTCAGTAAAGGACAATATGAAGACATAGAGAATTTTCTAGAGAGTTTGCAAAATAGTAAGCCATGAAAGTTGATCCCACTTCATGGATATTTCCCTAGGAGGAACTGATCTTCCTCAATTATCTGAGATATTTTAGGAGCTTCACTTGTATTTTCAAAGAAAAAGAACATGTATTCTCCATAGGCTCATGATTAACACATTCAGAGCATGACATTCCATAGTTCATCATAAATCATATCTGCATCAATTGATTTGGGTTCGACTACAACAAAGAATCTAGGAATAAATGTTGTAATCACTAATTTTCTACATCTATGAGAATGAATCTTGATTAAGTCATTCTTCTAGCCAACAAAAAATTATTTATTTGGATACCATGAAGGGAATAGAATGAATGAAAATAAAGTTTTGGACTGAATTAATGAAGAATCAAAGAATAGGGATAGCAACTACTGGCAATATTTTTCAATAAGAGACCAGACCCTTGGTTCCACTTCAGTAATGACCCTTTTTATCTATTTTCAAAATTTTCAAATCCCATTTTTTGTGGAATGTGAAATATGAAAAGGAAAAAATGTTACCAGTAAACTAGATGGGGGAGAAGATTGGTTGGGTATATTACTGCATGTTCTAAGGAAATTTGAGGGAATATGAAATCACGTGCAATTGAGGAGTTTTGATCATGGGAGAGGAAACTAAAAAAAAACTAATGAAGTGACCAAAGCAGAAGAATAATGAATGGTATGTGGGGAAGATAAAGCATCGACATAATTCCCATAATTTTAATGTAATGCTTATTTGTCAATCTAGCTCAAATTGTAATAGAGAGGGAATAATTGAAACAAACAAGCATAAATGTAGCCTTGGCAATTATAGATACTAGAAAGACTCTATTGTACCTTATAAAAGAGAGCTCCATGCAATAGGAAAGGGATTTTTTCCCATTGTAACATTGATGATACTATTATCTCGAGGAATAAAGAGCAGAAGGAAATTTGGAAACTATGAATGGTGTTTGGTTACATATGGGACTATTCTATATGTGTAATTGAATTTTACATTTTCTTGAATAATATCTCATATGAATGATTTATGCGTGTGTTGTTTGAGTTATTTGAAATGTGTGGTTACTAATGGATGTAAAGGTAATGTTAAAGGTTCAATCTGAAACTATTTGTGATTCAATCTGTCACTTTATTATTTTAATATATTGTTGATTGAAAAGAACTATTTATGAAATTTGTAATAACATTCTATGTTGTGTCTATATTTTAGAGTTTCTCTTGCACATGATAGGTTAGAAATAATTACATTAGATTTAGATTGGTTATAATTATTTGGGGGACAATTCACTATCTTTCCCTTTTTCTTTTAATTCAAAGTGGCAACCATGCCCACATGTTGGCCCAATGTTTTCATCCCAAATGAGAGTGAGTCTAATTGGGACTAGCCATCAGAAATATTTCCTTACCTACTTGACAAGTCATTTAGACACATCAACATAAATGGTGCTAGAATGGGGGCTAGATGACAAGTTGTGCCAGTGGAGTATTTCATGTTAATTCTTTTATTATTGATGACTTCTTCCCAAATCCATTTATGGAGATGTGTTTATGGTTTTGTACCTCATAACACTCCTTGAAAGTTAGTTAATATCTCATTGGAAATTAAATTTGATGGTGAGGGAGAGACATATTCATCTGGACATATCATTCAGTTTTGTTTAAATTGTATTTCTTATAATATTACTCATTAAGGTGTCATTTACAGGTTGTTCACTCTTACTTTTCAAAATCAGTTTAAAATATGGTGTAAGACTTTGTCGGTTGCCTATATTCACACATGTGAACAATTTATGCATGAAATTTTGCATGCTTTTGAGACTTATAACTACGAATAATTGTGTGAATACATATTAGAGCTTAGAAGGAAAATGTGAATATTTTGAAGACTTTTCTTGAAGGTTTATGGGTTTTCTTTATAGACTTGATTTGGATTATTTTCCCTCTATTAGGGAATGACTTATACATTTAAGTTATATTTCTTATGAACAATATCATTCAGTGGATGAAGAATCCCGGTCATTCCTTAATGCTACTTCACATGTTGATTTGGATTCACATGAATATGTTGAGGATACAAATGAGTTGGACGAACAACACAAGTTTGGACCTTTTTGCACCCTAGAGGATACAGGTCAAAGAGGGTGTGTTTTCCTGGAAGATGCACATGAATTCAAGAAAGAAACTATGGAGGATCATGAAGACAACTATCATGAGCCTGAAAATCTAACAACTTCCCCGAGAATGGATCGGATTGAGCCCAATTCATGTGTTTATGATGGTGGTGTGAAACCCTCTTCTCTTAGTTTGATTGAAGACATCCAAGAAGAAGTTCTTGGGCTCTAAACGTCTTGTTGATTGTCTTCCTAAGATCATCCTTGAACTCTCCTATTTTCAAAATAGTAGTGATTTTATCTTATCTCTTCCTACTAACAATGAACATCAATGTGTCTTGGATGACGTTTTATGTTCTTCCAATGGAACAATATAGGGATGCTTATCAAGAAATTGAGGAAGAAAATTCAGATACACCAAACATGACATCTCTTTTAGAAAGGAACCAATTGCAATTAATTTCTATTGATCATAATGGTCACATTGATTCTAGTTTGATTGAAGAGAAAAATAACTATGTTAATTAGCTAACTCAAAGAGAATAAATACACACACAATGCATAACATTTTCATAACTACAACTAACATCCTGCTAAAAAAAGGGAGTATTTTTCTACTATGAAACAATTCCCGACATGGGGCCTACCAATTAACAATTAAGACCAACCATCGATATGATTACGTAAGAAGTGATACCATTCAAAGAGGCTCCTTTTGCAAATATTGATGTTCAAGAGAGACATTTCTTTTTCTTAATTCTTATACTTAATATATTTTGTATCATGATCTCTTTGATGGTTTGATCTTGTAGAAACTCACCTATGACCCTATTCAAATAAATTTTGTAGGGCCAAAACCTTATCAGGTACTTGATGATGGTAGCATACATATAGGAAATAAAGAGGATAATACCTCGTCCTAGGAACATAGTAGTTTACTGTCTTACCAACCTTTTAAATGGGACGAAGGGAATATTGTAGCCGATGTATATCAGACCATGTCTTCTTTTGTTTCCACTTCATCCTTGATTGATGAAGACTCTTGTTGTATAAGTAGCCAATTAGTTGAGATTGATGATATTAGTAGCCACCACCATATCAATAATGATATGCCTTATACGATGGTGGAAGATAGTCCATATAAATCAGCTAATTCATCTCAAGTAGTTGGTAAAGTAAGTTATGAGCCCACATAGAGTTGCAAAGACAATGAGGCACTTTGGTGTACATCAATGGTTATGTCAGGCCCTCATTATTTTGTCTCATCTTCCAGAATCAATGATAATATCACCATGAATACTCTCTCACAAGATACATTCCTCGTAGATTGCATACATGTTTCTCATTTGGTATGCTACTTTCTCATGAACTCCCTCCATTAATTCTCTGATAATCATGGAAGATGTTGTTATAGAATAGCTTGGTTGGAGGGGTCTTACTTAGATATATTTCCCATGAATAATAACAATGTTATCTTTTGTATGATGAATAGAGGTTTCCATGATTTAACGCTTCCTATGTGTAGTCTATTATTACTCCAAGTTATGATACTAATTTTCAATGTACAAATCATTGCAGGGTTGGAGTTACATGATTGGATACATTGTCATTACGATTTCACATAGTTCATTTCTAGCAAGTGTAGTGTAGGATAGGAGTAGGATATAAATATTCTCTTTTTCCTTGCATAGTTATTCTCTATAATTTTAATTTTGGCTTTTAATAAATTCAATTATGAAGGATTATTTGTAGGTAAGGCCATACATCACTCTTTTTAGAAATGTATCCTATATATTAAAGCTTTCATTGATAATTTTCATCTTAATAAATTGCAGTTGTAGATTAAAAAAAATCTAATATTAATTAGTTTTCTTCTTTCCTTTTATTTTCATATTGTTGGTTGCGCATATCTTATCCTCTACTGGGTCAGTATTTTAAGGTGAAAGTTTGCCTATCGATCTTGCAAATTGTTTAATTCAAGTCCCTTCTTATATGTTGCAGCCAGAGATAGCCTTTCAAACTGTCTGGAAACATGTTCCGACAAGTTCGAACAACACTAATCTATGAATCTTTCTTCTTGAATATCTTTCAGATAAATTCTCGGGATCAATCATTTTATTCACAAATTTAGTGGTTGACTATAGATTGAATCCTAGTCTTTCCAATCAATGTGGGTTTCATGCTTGATATTTTCTTGGAAAGCAATTTTCCATCCTTTGGATTTGCTAATTTTGATAACGTATTCTGGTTACATTGTTGATTAATCTGAATTATATCATGGATTAGTACTATCCTCTAATTATCTCATCATTATAGGAACGTTGAAATCATTTGAATACTTGGGGGTTGTAAGTATTGATAATGGAACTATCAATACAATTTCTAAAATTGTAGGTTTCAAGTTTCCAACATCTATTTTGACCTTAGCCATGATAATAAGTTTTCAAGATATGAATTCTTATGGAATGTAACCTGTGAATCTATTGGACATTATACGTTTCATCATTCCATTAGTCTGAACTAATAACATCAGAAAGAGTTCCGGTTATTCATAACAAAGAATAAAACTATTGTATGTGTTAGTTGGGATGATTTTTACTTGATCTCTCTTTCTTATGACCTTGGTGGTTTTGTTTTTCAGATTATATACTTAGTTCTTTTGATCGAATATTGATCTAATAGTGATATATGTTGTGCACCCATTGACATATCATTTTTCAAAATTCTATCTGGCGTGTAATTTCAAACTCAAAGCTTGGCTGCTTGCAACACTCTTGGGAAATTTATGAGATAAGTATCATGAATATTCCCATCATGCCAAGCATCAACTCATCACTAATTAGAAATCAGGTTTTAGTCATTTCATTTTATTAGGGTTTATAATCTTATCTTCCATTCACATATGATGAATAATTATCTAATCCAGAATATTGCCTAGGATTATTTGTGCCTTATCATAGGGTCTTAAATGTTTACATATCCATAGTAGTTTCTTCTTCTCTTTTAGTATATTAAAACAATATGAATACTTCACATGATTATCATTAATTTCAAGAGAAAATAAACACATTGGTAAGTGGAGTTGGTGAACTTTTGAATCATATTTTTTATCTTATGAGCATGACTAAGGATTGGTAGTGGACATGTATCATTAGAATATGGATTCATTGGTAAAATGGAATTAAAGTTGTTTTTAATGACAAACTATTTCAAGAACAAAACGATGTGTCTATGGAAATATTGTGGAAAAGTATGTAATGCTTATTTCTCAAGAAGAAGGTTGTGAGATTTGGCTAAATGAATGGAAGATGAATGCTTCAATGACTACACTAGTGTTATATTTTTACATTAGTTTATGTTTATCCAACATGTTAGAACATAGGATTGTTCAAGAATAGCCTTGCGAAATTTTTATTTTTTTTCCTTCATTAATTTTAATTCTTGTTATTAGATTAATTTTAGTTTTGTATCAGTCATTTAACATTAAAATTTTATTTGGGTTGCAATATTTCTCTTTTTAAGTTTCTTATTGTATGTCAGAAAGCTTACTGATGGAATATTACAACCAATAGATAAAGATATTCCTCCTTACACGCTTGGAGAAGACGTAGGAAATTTAGGGAAGCGGCGATCTAAATCTTCCTTCTTAGATCACTTTGCAAGAAAATTTTGGAAATCAATCTAACTATTTGCCAACTCATGGTGGATTAGTGATTCATTCCTCATACCACTAATAAATGATGATGCCATACCTAGGATCTATTGCAACCTTTTTGAAGAGTATCATTTTCATCTTTTGGAATTGCTAACATGAAGACACTTCTCTTACATGTTTGATTGATTTGATTACCTCCACTAGTACATTTGGGTCAAATTCCGACGACGTGTTCGATGCAATTGCCACTTTATATTGTTGGAAGAATGACAAACAATGGACCCCCTCAAACGTCGTTTCACATGACATCTATTTTCCGACGACATAGATTTCGTCATAAGACCGACGTCTTGGAGGTGGCAAGACCGATGTCCTGAACGTGGCAAGAGCGACGTCTTGGATGTGGCAAGAGTGATGTCTTGGATGTGGAAAGAGAGACGTCCTGGATGTGGAAAGAGAGACGTACAGAACGTGGCAAGAGCGACGTCTTGGATGTGGCAATAGAGACGTCTTGAACGTGGCAAGAGAGACGTCTTGGACGTGGCAAGAGCAACATCTTGGTGGTGGCAAGAGAGACATTAAGAGGTATCATCTCCGACATGGTTGCTATGGGAGCGACACTCTTGGAGGTGGCAAGAGAGACATCTTAGAGGTGGAAAGAGAGATGTCTTGGACGTGGAAAGAGTGACGTTAAGAGGTATCATCTCCGACGTGGTTGCTATGGGAGAAACACTCCAAGACATCGTAATAGCGACTGTGTTGAAGGTATTTAAAAAAAAATTACAATATCAATACTGAGAGGAACATGTACATTAACCTTTGCTAAAATACTAGCCATATCAATATTTAAATCTATATCATCGGTCTTAGGCAAGGTTGGTTGAGGAGGAGGACTAACTTCCAATGGTAAAGGGGGTCTTGTCTAATTAGGTTTGGGATCACTAGGATATGTCTCAGGTGTGTTATCACACAAACTCGCAATTGTTGAGCTAAAGTCCAAAAGCTCAAGTGCAATCATGCGTAATAAGACTGCAAAAATACACTAGAGAGTAAGTCCCTGTTTTTAGAAAGGATCAAAATAATATTGTACTTTCTTGGGTACGTCGAAACAAGTGCCATCCAATACAAGATCCTATATACCAATGTGATAGCTGAGCAACATAAATTCCACAACCTTCACTGAAATCTCTGACAATTTGTTTGACATTTAGCAGACAATTATATCATCAATAATACAACTTGAAGTCATTGCAGGTATTGCTTTGTATCCTTTGACTAGCGCAACAAATTCACACATAGAATGCAAGTGTTCTGTATATATACATTGAGCAGAAGAGAAAATTCATAGAATGAAAATTGTAGCAATTCGAAACAACCATAACAGATATGTACTCCAGATATAAAGCTCATAATATCTCATGCCAAGACATTTGAAAATGTAATTCAATATCCCAATACTCTGTCAAAACAAGGGGCAAAAAATTACAAATTTAAATACTTCAACAACTATAGCAGATTTGGCCTACAGATATACATCACATATATATTCCCAGTTTAGTTTCAAATAACAACCAATGTTATTGTTATATACACAACTAATCCATCTAGTTTCAAATAACAACCAATGTTAATTGTCATATACACAATTAATCCGTGTAGTAGATATATTAAGTGACTGAACATCACAGTCATTTTTCAAACATGGTCCAAGAACATGACAGGCCAAAGCAGAATATTGGGAATTTGTTCAAATGGCTTCCTGTATTGCACATTATGAGGAAGGTGCACATCCAAACTGTAGATGCTCTCACAGATTTAAGATATAATCTCAGGAAAAGAAACATCCATATATCGAATTACTATATTCAATATATACACGATATGTTATCTAAGTCTGCAGATGCATCCATTTAGCCATAATTATTTACACTCTCACATTCATCAATCCATTCGGAATACCTACAAACATTTTTCAAAAATACAAATGGCTAAGTCATCCATAGAGATATTTATTACTCCATTGCATATTAAATCCCTCTCCTCCAATTCAATAAGGACAACCTTTGTTCAATAATTCAAACCTCTATAAATATCAACTATTCAGCTAATCTAACTACACTACTAAAAAAAGGCATGTGGCAAAACTCAAAAACTAAAATATATGGTTCAGAAAGCTTACACGTCAATGGGATCACTCAATGCTGTCAATTCCAATTAATCCAAGAGAGGATATTATGTTCAGTAAGGGCTCAAAAGTAGAAAAGTCACTTGTGAAAAATAATACTACATAAAAATAACCTTAGGAAAACACAAAAAACTACACTGACCATTTATTGAGGTGTTGAAACTCTCATGTCATATCCTGCATGAAGCCTCCCCGATAAGATCCTTTTAATCCCTGAATGAATAAAAATGTGAGAGCTGGCAAAATGTCAAATTGCAAGGCTTCATATAGTCAACAAACTAAATGTCAAACTGTAAGGCTTACTTGCTGGGAAACCAAATAATATAAGACCCAGAAATATCGAAAGAAAAATAA
>JZKD02S1674207.1:211581-251615 GCA_000966675.3 Picea glauca | reverse complement strand
ATTTTGAATCATCTTGTACTTGAACATTTAAGTGGGGTAAAAGGAGGTTTTCCCCTCGAAGAGGCTTATTATATGAAATTATCTCTTTTTCAAGGCGTTGAGTACTTTTCCTGAGATTTTTCTATGCTATATTGATGTTTGGTTCTTAACATTTATACATTTTTAAATCATGGTAGTGGGTTTATACATTTTTATTTTATCCCATCAGGTATGAATGATAAGATCATTGAAATGATTTAGGTTCATAATCGAATGGGAAGTAAATACCTTGGTCTAATGTAATATTTGAGGTTGGAAATCTTGGACTTTCGAAATCTTGTTTCATCTAAACCTTATCCACGATAGTAATATTTAAAGGATGTGAATTCTTGTCATATCTTACTCATGATTTTTTTGGGTTTTATTTCACAACATTTCAAGAATTCAATCTATTATCACCTAGGAAAAGTCAAAGTAATTGGAATAGGGAGCTCGACTGGATATGAGTTTGCATGATCACTATTTTTTCTTTATATTGTCGATTTTATAATTTCCAGATTATTCACTTTGGTCTGCAAAACCATTCTTGTTGGGTTTTAACTTGTGTGGAGAAATTTCTAATGAAGAATTTTCCCTTATTTCAATTCATGGAGATGTAATAACGATGCATTTGTACATATCAATCATACTCTATTGTTATCCAAGATCTATTCCATGTTGTTGGGTTCTTTTCTTATTTTCCAGTCAGTTTCATTTTACTTTGATGACTGACATTTTAAGTCTTAGGTTTTTTTTAGTTCAGTTTTATTTTGTTTTTATAACTGGTTAACTTCAATTCTTGTTTTCCGCTCATACATATTGTTTTCATCTTTTGATTTGACTATTGATATTTCCTAAGTTGTTTTGACTCCCTCGTTTGGCATGAGGATTAATTTTTGAGTTTGAATATGGGGCAGATCCAACTCTGGTTCTACACTGAAGAGATTCTTATGAGTCATAGAAAACATGGCCTACTTTGTCTAAATTATTTTCATGGAGCTCTTAGCTTTGGATAATGGTTGATAGTTGTGGTGGAACACATGTGCTTACTAAGCATACCACGATAATCTATAAATAGAGGAAAGTATCTATCTACCTTTTTCTTTGAGCTCCATCCTCCTCACATTAACTAGTAGAATATTACTATGATGGTTATTGGGGATACCTATGGGTTAAAATAAAATGCACAACAATTATTTAGCAAATCAAAGAAACTCTCATGTCACAGTGTTACCTTCACCCCATATTTGCATACACAATATATATATATATATATATATATATATATATATATATATATATATATATACAAAATCTAAAAGGGTGAGCATGATTTGAAATCAAAAGGAAGTTGAAAGAACTATTAATAGTGTGGGAAGTACAAGTAAACTCGTCAGGGCTATGGATGCTTGTTGGAAGTGGGGCTATGCTTGTATGGTACTGAGGCAACTTCGTTGGGGCTATGGGCACTTGTTGGAAGCAAAGTAATGCTAGGAAAAGAGAGATGAGGAACACACATGTATATGTATGCTTGTTATAAAAAAATATAAACCCATGGTTAAACCAAATCCAATCAGAGTTTGTAGCCAGTTAAAGAAATTACTTCTCTAATTGGTTGTTTGAAAAGGGTATGTTAGATGACAAGTGCTATAAATATTAGGTTATATCTTTTAGAAATTTGGCATCATTGTGGTACCCATGACTATTGGAAAATTGTCTACAGTTTATTGAGATTATCCTTAACTTTCAGATCTGAAGTAAAGGCCCTAGATTTTTATGACAGAGATAATTGGTTCTTCTAGTGTGTCATCATTTTTTGTGGACACAACCACCCCCCTTTTATTTTTTTCCTTATAAGTAAAAGGAAATGGCCCCCCACTAAATTTAAGTTATAATGCCTAATCCTCTACTACTATCAGCCTACTAATTATTCTTTAACTACCTCGAGAAAGGTGAGGGTTTTGTATCTTTACTTATTGTTACTTTTGAGGAGGCTTTTCATGACCAATAATCTCTTTGATCTTGTGCTTTTGGATATTCTTCATCATACCTTTGGTTTATGATTCTTCTATGATATTTGCATGATGAGATTGACAAGTTATCTTTGGAGTCTTTTTAAAATTTTGAAATATTTGTTGATCCTATATAAGTTTGTGGTGTAATGTCCTACTTTATACGACTTGAAAATGATTTAATTTTAAGGATTTGTTTTTTCCTTGTGCATTGGTCTGGAATATCATCTCACAACATAATTGAGAAGTAAATGGTTTAATTGAATGAAGAGAATATTTTCATTTTTGCATCCTCTTGCTTGCACATTATACCTAATTTATTCATATTCAAGCTTGACCTCCCACATCTTAATTAGATTCCTCAGTGTAAATCCCATGACTTGAATTGGAGGAATTTAAAAGTATTCTAAGATTTTGAGATATTGTTTTCAGTTAAGAAAGAAAAACACCTATATCCTCATAATATTGGTTTACAACATAAATTTAGTTCATAAAAGGCCAAGATCACATAGAATTCCTTCTTTTCATTTCCTCAATTTTCAACAAGCCTTTTTGTTTAGATCTTTTTCATTTGATTAGTAAAATGGAAAGGGGAAAACTATAAATTCTATAACATATTAGCAATAACAAAGTTTATTCTTACTATGGTTGTAGGAACATGGATGCTTTTAATAAAGTCATTTTATTTACAAGATACTTATGCTATTTCAAGTCTTCGAGAAGATCATGCATCAACATAAGATCATATGCACAAAACATAGAAGGAACTCAAGGGAAGAGCTTATAATTAAGGGAAAATGATGCAAAACTAAATGTTTCCTTGGGTAACCCCATATTTCTCTACTTGATCGCTTCAAACTTGAAATGCATGTGGGAATCCCTTGATCTTGTTCCTATTGGACAAACTCCTCTCTAACCATATCTTAATACTTATTGAATCCAACATTCAAAACTAAGCCTTATTGTTACGAAGAAAATCCCATGTGGCTTTGGGTTAAAGCCACAACAGAGTGATGACCTTTAAAGAGTGAACACAAACCCATAATTATAGTCAAATGATATTGTAACTAAATTGAATAAATAACTAGTAGTAAGGAATAAACAAGCATATCGGGTTTCCTGTTGGATTACTGAGAGGGGGGGTGAATCAATATGAGCAATTTTTACCACTTTTAACCACAAGTTATATTATTCAACTTTATCAGTAGTATTCAACAGTATATCATCAATGTATCATTTATGATTGCATTTAATATATAATGAACATATAATCATAAATAACATCACATCAACATCATCACATCAAATACATAGTACACCAGTATTTACATGGAAACCCAAAAGGGAGAAAACCATAGAATGCTTTCTTATATATGTCAAGAATTCATTCATAGAAAGAACAAACATCCAAATTCACCATCAATTTCTATCATGCAAATTTCAATCAATTTTCCATCATATCTAGATTTTTCCAAAGGTTGACATCAATCTCTAATGGTTCACATAAATGGGATTCCAACTTTACAAGGCCATATCTCCCTAACCATGAGGAACCATGTGGTGTACCTATCACCAGAAATGGCACGACATGTACCATCCATCTATGATATTATTCCCTACAATTACATTGTCCTTCTTGTCCATTTTCCATAATCAACTTTGGGTCACATAACCACACCTCCAGGGCTACATGTAGACTACATTAAATGCACCCAACTAACTCACCATCAATTTCGATAATATAAATTTCAATCAAATTTCCATCATCTCTAGACCTCTCCAAGGATTGACATCAATCTCTAAGGGTTGACATCAATGACAACCAACTTTCCAAACCAATTGTCCAACAATGTCCCCCTTTGGCATTGATGGCAACACTCATAATCCAATGATCATGCCCCCCCTATGACCTTCACTCCTCATCAATGTTTTTCTCTCTCCCCCTTTGACATCAATGGAAAAGGCTATCTCTCCTTGGGGATTCTCCCCCTGTCTTCATGTCTTTGTTCTTTCTCTTCACATGTTTCCAAGTTCCTCTTTTCTCTAGCAAAGAGTGACTCCCTTTGGGGCTGCTCCCCCTTTCTTCATGCATATGTTCTTTCTCTTAGTTTCCATGTTTTTTTTTTCTCTCTCTCCTTCTTTGACAAAAGGTAACTCCCCCTATCTGCATGCTATTGATCTTCCTTTAGGAATTTCTTTCTCTAATGATTTCTCTTCCTTTGACTTCTCTGCAAGATATTGTTCAGATCAATGTAAGGTTACTTGTATATGTTTCCTTTCCTCACTTCCAGTGATTCTTATTGTCCATAGGTGCTTCCTCTTGAAATTCATTGACATATATAAAAATAATTCATTACTTTATTTCTTCAATCAATTGTCATGTTCACTTGATCACATTGTTCAATGATTTTCTTTTGATGATATAGCTTCTGGTGACAATTTCTCTTTCCCTGTTCTTTTGTGCCTTTCACTACTTTCTCTTTCTATGACTAACTGATTCCAATTATTTGAATTGTAAATATGTTTCTATGCATCTGACTTGCGTTTCATGTACCTGCTAAGCATCTCACAAATATCTATGTCCATATGTCACAAGTTTTTCATGACCCTTCTACTTAATTGTCCACAATGTTGACCCATATATCACTAAACTATCACGAAGGCTTCACCTGAATATGCTACAATTGATCATCACTCATTCATATTTATTAGACTGAATCAAATATGTTCATTGATCTGATCTATCTTCTCATCAAACTATACATGTTTGGAACAACTTGTACTGAATATGTCCATTCCTGAATACATACATGCAATACAATCATAGTTTTTACTTGTGTGGGAACACTACTTCTCAAATGAACAATTTGTTACTTTGTACTTATCCTATCTGAATTCTTTGAATCTGTCTCTGTAAATACTTTATACTACTTGAGATATGGTTCTTTGCTATATAGTATCTACTACATGGACTCTCCTTATCCAACATACATATTTACTGGGAATTTCCAAGCCGGATGGATCAGAAAAATACCCTCTCTGATGTGGAGTAATATTCCTCTTCGTCTATAGACTCATCATCTCTCTGAACTTTAACTTCTTCCTTTCTTCATGTGGATTGATCTCACACTACAATTCTTGAAAGTACAATCTCTTGAACCTATTCTTTGTTCTCTTGTTCTTCTTTTCTTTCTCGTACTAATGAAAATCATGTTATCTCTAGGACCTGGTATTTATTCACATGTTCTTCTTGTTTTCCATTTCTTCTCCAAATCCTTTTGTATCTGACATATTCCTTTTTGCATGTATATTTTCCTTGATCTTGTACAATTTCAAATCCTGAGAGTATGACTTGTGGGTGTCCTTCATTTATTTGATCTTCCTTTACCTATTCTTGTTTTCTTTTCCACACTTTCTTATATCCGATATCGGTTTTCTCTTTCATAGAAGTATCCATCATGCTTATACAATCATGAGCTATGTGTCCATAGTTATGTAATTTGTAACATTCAATTTCATGTGGGGCCACATAAGATTTTATTGCTTGAACATTTCTTTCATAAGCCCTGCAATCTACAACTTTATATCCAAAGTCAGTACAATAAAAACAATGACCATAAAATAAATGTACATACCTATGAGTGAATGATCTTTGTGGTGTAGTCCTTCTGAATTCTCACCTTAGTTGATCATGATATTTTTTTTCTGTGGATCCCTTCATTATGGTTGAAGTTTATTTGTTTCCCGAATGTGGTAGGTTTTGTTGAATATGTATCTCTATTATACTCATTCTTCTTTGATTCTTTTTTACCATGATTCCTTCCTTTGAGTAATTCTACATAACTCTTACTCTTTTCTTCATTCTTATTTTCTAGAAACCTGAAGGGATTCTCTTCAACATTATCTATTGATGAGGTGGATGTTTATGTCCCTTCAATGTTCTTGTTGATCTTGACGGTATTAACTCTTAATGTGACAACTTATTCTTCAAGATTCTCAACATCTTCTTCATTCTACATCATTTGAATCTTCATGACTTCTTCAGTTCTCTTTTCTTCTTCAAGTTGGATATTCAAGGAGATAATTTATTTTTCAAGTGTTCTCTCTTCTTGACCTAATTCTACTTCAAGATGATTTAAGTCGCCAGTTCTTTCCTTGATATGATTTGTCAATATTTTCTCTCTCTTTTTTTCTTCTTCCTTTTGTGCTACTATTTTGGCTTCCTTGTACTACTTCTGACTCTTGAGTGTTTCTTCAATTTATTTGTCTTCTTTCAACTGATCTTGTAAACCTGTAATAATCTAATTTACTTCTTCCAATATTTGAGGAATTTCCTTTAGCTTAATCAATTCTTCCTTGAGGAACTGGTTTTCCTTCTTTGCTTTGCTTATTTGAGTGAAGGCATAGTTAAATTGTGTCTCAATATCCACCTCACACTCTTATTCTTATGAGTCTGTCTGATACGATGATAATCTTTCTTTTTTTCCTATAGTTGTATCTTCTTTATCATTCTCTAGCTCTATGATGGGGGAAAATATATATTATGTAGTTTATCCCAGATTTCTTTAGCTGATGGAAATTTTCCCACTTTGTCTTTTATGGAATCAAGTAATCCTTCCATGATGAAATCCATCACTATTTTTTTTTCTTCTTCAATTGCTTCTTGGCTGCAGTATTTGGTTTCTTTGAATCATTATATCCTATAACAATTGAATACCAAATATCATATATGTGTGCCTGAAAAAATGTTTTCATTCTTCTACTCCATGATTCATAGTCCAGACCATTGAACATTAGTACTCCATTCATACTGAACTCCATGATCTACCTTCTAGGGGTTAAAATGTTTCCTTGAAGGAACCTACTCTGAAACCAATTGTTGGATTACCGAGGGAGGGGTGAATCAGTATGAGCACTTTTTGCCACTTTTAACCACAATACATATTATTCAACTTTATCAATAGTATTAAGTAGTATATCATCAATGTATCATCTATGATTGCATTCAATATATAATAAAAATATAATCATAAACAACATCACATCACATCAAATACATAGTACACTAGTATTTATGTGGAAACCTAAAATGGAGAAAACTAGGGAATGCTTTCTTATATATATCAAGAATTAATTCATAGAAAGAACAAACTTCCAAATTATCCAGCTGCAAATAGAAGGAGGCTACAACCCCATATTTAAAGGATCCAACCTTAAGGAAGCTACAACTCCCTAAATTATTTGGCTCCAACCAAAAGGAGGCTACAACCCCCTGATCCTCAGGCTTCAACCTAAAGGAAGCTCCAACTCCCTATGTTCTCTTACACCAACCAAAAGGATTCTACAACCCCTTTCCTTTCCACTTCATGTGTCCCTGAAATATAAGTGTAGAACAACTTTCACTACCAGAGTCACTTGCATTGTCAACTTGTCACATCAACCTGTCCAACCTATCATTGATCAACATGTCACATCAACATGCCCAACTTCTCATTCATCAAATTGTCCAACCTATCACTATCACTGATATTCAACCAAATCCTCTCACATGGATCACATACCAATGACACCTCTCAACTAGATTTCCAACATCACCAACACATGCCTCTACCAAGCATGTACCAAACCATCAACCTATATCACAACATGTGCATCAACCATGCACCAACACATGTACCACAACCTGTATGTGTCAATCATGTACCATATCATGTATCACTCATGCATCAAACATGTACCATGTAACATATACCATTTACCGTACCATGTGCCAACCATGTGCATCAATCATGTATATCAACACCATACCATGTACCAATCATATACCATATCATTCTATACACCATATACCAATAAAATAAGATATGAACCAACAATGTATCTCACAAAGTAAACCTCAACCAACATGTACCATGTATCTAATGATGTGCCTCAAGTCATGAACCAAAGAATGCTCCTCAATATCACCAAGATGCAACCACATAATACAATATACTAAGCCTCAAGTATGCACCATAATATGTAACCAAACCATACACCAAGATAGCCAACAATGCTTCTAATCAAAGTACCATAACATCACCAATGTGTATCATATCACATACTATCCTCACCATGCATGTACCATAACACCATAACCATAACCTTTAAAACTTACCTTTGATCCTATAGTTGACCTGGTGTACTGTAAACTGACCTGTAACTTCTTCCATAGTCCTTAGCAACTAGGTACCAACATCTCTTCTCACCCTTTCACAATCCAATTTACAAACACGTCAATTGCTCTTCTACTACTCGTGTATATACACACTTTTCTCCACTGTATCCCACGTACATACGCTCCTTTTCTGACCTGTAACCCACGTATACCTTAAAAACTAGGTTTTGTTGCAACTACAAGACTTTCACCTTCAACCTTCCTTTTCTACCTCAAAAACTTTCGTCACAACCTTATCAAAAATATCACTAGTTCACAAGATACATAATCAATGAATGAGTGTATGAGTGTACTTGTGAATGACTCCTTGATGTAAATTTATACTTGTGCTAGGTAACTCCTCTCCTTAATTTAGGGATTTCTTGTTGCAACCACTTTACCCTTTGACTAAGACTTGTAACCAACTAGGGGTTTCTTGACCACTCTTTGGGGCTTCGAACTTTACAAGGCTATATCTTCATGACCGTGAGGAACCACATGGCGTACCGCATATCATTGGAAATGGAACAACATATTATATCCATATATGATAGTATTCCATACAATTACATTTTCCTTCTTGTCCATATTCCTTAATAAAATTTGGGTCCCATAAACACAACTTCGGGGATACATGTAGACTACATCAAATTCACCCAACTAAATCATGATCAATTTTGATCGTACAAATGTCAATCAATTGTCCATCATCTCTGGACCTCTCCAAGGGTTGACATCAATATCTAAGGGTTGAAATCAATCTATTAGGGTTGACATCAATATCTAAGGGTTGACATCAATATATAAGGGTTGAAATCAATGACAACCAACTGTCCAATGTTTCCTACATTTGATAATGATCCCATAGTTGAAAACCTTTCACTTCAACATTATTTCCAAACTGTCCCCTTGATCACTTGTAAAACAATCAAGTTGAAAACTACAAAGGGGGTAGTTATATGATAACTAACTCTCATAAAAATGATTGAAAGTAAATCAATTAGATAAATTAGTGTTCTAATGATTTGAATGCTTAAACATAAACAACATGCATTCAAACACAAATAATTGACAAGAAAGAGATCTCTTTATTTATGAACAATAAGACAAAGGTAGTTACCACCTTTATCTACTATGATATTACTCCATAACTGGACTTTACGTCCCTCCACCTAGACCAATGACAATATATAGTACCTCTAAATCCAATTCTCGTGTAATTCCAAAGAAGATGGATGGGATTCGTCTTGACCATATATAAATAGAAAGAAAGGTTGGAAATAGGGGTTTTCATGTCTAAGAAAATAAATCAACAGTAAGGGAGCATGAGCTTGCAAACGGGGAAATAAAATTCCAACATGATTAGGCTTCAAGTATGATTTTTATTCTCCTCTATCCTTAGGATCAATTTATACCCTCTTTAAGTGGTTGGAGTGGTTACAAACAGTTTTGTATGGGAAATGAGGGGTCAGGAACCAGGTGAACTAGTGAAACCCACTGAAAAATACACAAAATATTGTTTTTTTTGTGCCAAATTAAGGTGTACATACCCTACAATTGAGTAACACACATATGTGTGTGCCTTTCATAGCTAGTAGGTTTCATATATGTCAAAAAATAGTGTTTTTTGATGAATTCATAGGAGGAAAAGGGGATTAGTTTCTACAATTAGGAAAGGGAAAGGACAATCATTTCATCAATGCACATGTGGTAGAAATTGATGCTAAATAGATGCTCCCTAGTGCGTGAGGTTAGAAGAGAAACTAATGGCCTAAATATATGACAAATATGGGAGGTAAGGATGCAGTGGGACTAGGTGAATGTATCCAAAATATGATCCAAGAACAAAACCTACAACATAATACAAGTAAGAGTACTATCTTCCCAAGGTGAGCATACCCATGCTCGAGAGTGATAAAAGCATGGATTCCAAATCAAGTACACTACAAATCCATGAAATATGTATATGTAGGAGCAACGATCATGGACACGAAAATGAAAACAAAACAAATCCATGTCAAAAGACATCATATCCATGAAAGCGATACATAGTGGATATATGTCTCAAAATCATAGATGGTATATGGAAACAATAGTTGAACAAACTAATCCCCGACAAGTACCAATTTCATAGAGTGGAAGTGGTACTATCCAATGCAACTTGAGTAACAACATAAAAGAGGTGATGCTACTACAAACTCAAGGTCTTCAAATCAAATCGTCAATGGTACGAGTCTACACTATGTGAATAGATGTGCATAATTTAAACATAGTGAGACACCATTTGATTACCGGTCATTGATGTATATTGTTAACAAATGCGAGAAAAACCATTGATAATGATAATGGGCATCAATCTAATTAGTACATTCTAGCAAGTGAAAATAAATGAGTTGACGTCGAACACTTGTAGAATCTATCAATCATGGGACATTGATGTTTTCCCCTGTTAATAGAAAGGGAACCTACCACTAATGAATGAAATCCCAAGGTACTAACAAAGACACTAGATCCCTATACCATAGAAATATGAGTCAAAGTCGATAGGAAGAGATCTATTGGAAGGAGGGAATTGGGGTATCTTCCGTCATCCAATATGAGGAACAATAGAAGGCCAAAGATTTGGAAGAACTTGGATGAAATATTGAAAGGACCCACAACTGAGTATGTCTCTCACGTGCACCAGATGGAATAGCGCATGAAAGTGACCCTCTAAATAAAAAATAATAATGAAAACTATTGACAGAGGTGAGGAAACCACCAATGGGGTCAAATGGAATCTAGGGTACTACATGAATGCCAATGTGTGAATAATGTTCTTATCATCAAATACAATGGAAACTAATCAATTAGCAACCAATGGTGAAGTTTCATCTATAAAGCACAACGTCACCTATCAATGATGTAAATAGGTCTAGGGTGTGATTCTAGGTCAAACTCTTAGAACAATGTGTCATAGTCGATAAAAGTTGACCTACTAGCAAGAATTCAATGGGGACCTTCCGTACTAGCACAAGTATAGGAAAAATATGATTGATGATTCTGAGAAGTACTTGACATACAACAAGGTCAACTTGCAAAGTTAGGAATTTCAAGGAATGGCCAACACAGGATAAAAATTCACTTGAACAAAATTTGTTAGGGACCTAACCTCTCTAACCCCTCACCTAGATAGAATAATATATTTTCCATGTAATAAAGGTCGGCATTAGTTAATAAGGTGATCCAGATTATTTTCATCACGAAATGAGAGCAGAGATATAATAAATAAATGCTCAGAGATATCGCAGATATTCAATAATATAACAGAAATGTATCGGAGATGCAACCATAAACCCATATATACAGTAATACATGATTTCTATTAAAGGAAGAAATGTACAGAGACTGTAAAAATACAGAGTGAAAGACTCGCTAGAATGGTGGCAGCTTATCTCTGAGAAGAGATGTGACAATTACTCGCATTCACAAGAAGATGATTACAATGAGGCTCTGAAGGCCTTTTTACAATAAACAGGAATGCCAAAAACCCTATACATCCAAAAACCTAACACTAGGAGATGAAGCACCAAAAGTCATGTGGGCCCCATTTGGATAAGTTAGTACATCAACTTCCCGGGGTCGTAACTTTTGCATACGATCTCCATTTTAGGCGTATGATAGCTCATTGGAAAGGTATAATCGAGGAGATTCATTTTGGGGGATAAATCATGCCTTAAACTATCATTGAGAAGATAGATCCTGAAAAACCTTCATTTAGGCCCTCAAAATGGTCCTGGAAGTTAAAAACTGCTAAAAATAGTAAATTTCCAAAATTGTCAGGAAACTGTTTTGAGCTAGTTGGAAAAGGTGGGTGGCCACCTATATCCACCTCGATCAATCATCCCTCCTTAGGAATCAATGTTCTCCATTTCATTGAGTGCCCAGGGGAGAGGAGAAAGCGTTTGTTGAATCTGAATCTTGGTGAGTTGCTTGTCTTGTTGGAGACATCGCGCTACTCAGTTTGTGGAAGGCTATCACGAGCATGTGGTTGGAAGGGTTGGACCTTTTTAACCAGTTTTGATACATGAGATTATTTTGTGCAGAAGGAATCTTTACACTTTTCTACAATCGGGTCGACCTGCTTTTGTTGGATAAAACATGCTTGGGCCGAGGCTGTAGTGGTTGCAGTATCCTTTTGTTCACCTTTTGAACAGATTGTGAAGAAGCTGAATTTTGTAGTATGAGATACTACCTTGTGGCACTTTTTAGGTGGAAAAATAGTCAGAACTACCTCTGGTATTCTGTATATATGACCCCCCAGAGAAACAATGACACTGCAGGGTCGAGACTCATAAACAACATGGAGCTTCCATATATATGGTTGGCCCAAGAGAACATCACAAACATCCAGTGGGGAAACATCACATAATATCTCATCCTTGAAGGGTTAGATGTCATATAACAATCAACACTATTGGCTGACATAGATATATCATCCTTGGAGAAGCCACCCGATGTTGTATGGCTGCGGGTGTGGTGTTTTTGACAATCCCAACTATTTGACGACCTCTGCTGAGATGAGATTCTTCTGGCTTCCTCTATCAACAATAAAATGCAGTAGGGTCCCCTTCACCCACATCTATGAATGAAAGATGCACTCCCCCTCTTTAGGACTTGTAGGTTATTCTGGTTGAATTGTTGCAGTCGTGACAATAGTAGTGGGGTCTGCGTCAATGATCTGTCCTTTACCAGTATTTTCATAATCAGATGTTGAATCAAGGTTCATCTCCTTGTCTTTGATCTCAGCCACGAATGACTAGTTTGAGCGACATTCATCGGTGTTGTTCCAGGGGATTTTGTGGAAATCGCACCATTTTTCGATGTCCTTCTTTGTCTTCCCGTGACCCTTCTTTTCCTGTGGCTTGTACTAGTTTTTAGGAGACTGTTTGTTAGTGTTGTCTTTGTCATACTTTGGTTTTTGCGGATTTGCAGACCTGAACTACCATTTTTTCTGGTGCTTAATTTTCTTCTCAGTTTTAATAGCATATCGATAGGCATCATCGAGTGATGAGATGTCCAGAAAATCCATTTCGGTTTGGATGTATCTGTGTAGAGCCCCACGGTATTTTAGAACAAAATGTCATTCAGAGTCTTTGATACCTAGCTTGGTGCGCAAGGTATGGAAGGTATTGGTGAAATTTGGAACTACTTGGCCCCTCTCTTGCCACAGTGTGGTCCATCTCATGTACTGGTCCTCATAGTTGCCAACAGGGTAATAATGTTCCTTTACCGCATCCACAAAAACATCCCAAGTGGGCTCGGCCCCATATATTCCAGACTCCTCTATGGATATTTGCTCCCAATAAGTTTCCCACCAATGTTTGACATGGGGGAGAGCCTTAAGGAGTGCGAAGATGATATTTTCTCTATTGGAAAAATTATGAACAGAGAAATAACCTTCTAACATATTTAACCATTTATCTAGGGCATTCGCATCTATTTGACCTTCAAATATAGGAATATCAAAATTGACCTGTACCTTAAAAGGAGAGGTGCCTCCAAAGTGGTCTCTTGATGAAGATGTGTCTGATGCTATCGGGAGGTGTTGAAGGATGTGGGAAAAATTCTCCATCATTTCATCCATCTGTCACATGAGATCTTGCTCAAGTAACAGACTTATAAGATTGTTTGCCCCGTCGTTTTTCTTTTCTTCCGCCATGGAGGGTTTCTTGGGCGTGCAAGAGCGATTGTATTCAAGAGAAACAAGCTCAAGACCCAACCTTCTATATTCGGACCCCATTGGGGACATGCACTGAAAAAAGATCAAGAGCATCCTGCTCTGATACCATTGATCCGGATTATTTTCAGCATGAAATGAGAGTGGAGATATAATAAATAAATTCCCAGCGATATCATAGATATTCAATAATATAACAGAAATGTATTGGAGATGCACCCATAAACCCAGATATACAGTAATACTTGATTTCTATTAATGGAAGAAATGTATAGAGACTATAAAAATAAAGAGTGAAAGACTTGCTAGAATCGTGGCAACTTATCTCTGAGAAGAGATGTGATGGCTACTCGCATTCACAATAAGATGATTACAATGAGGCTTTGAAGGCCTTTTTACAATAAACAGGAATGCCAAAAACCCTAGACATCCAAAAACCTAACCCTAGTAGATGAAGTGCCAAAATTCATGTGGGCCCTATTGGGCCCGAGATATGATCATCTTCATGACGTTATTATACACTTTTTTCCATATGTACATATGCGTTTTTTTATCTTTCAAAGAAGATTTTTGAAGAATTTTATGGTAAAATGATACAATCAGCATGAGGTACGTATAATTCATGTTTTGTGATTCAATCAAGTTTAATTGATCATATTTTATGGTTTCCAAGAGTTAGTTCATGTTTTTCTGCTGTTATAGGGAAAAACGCACCATGCTTCTTGGTCCGACACTTGATCCAACACTTGTTCCGATACTTGATTCGACACTCGTTCCGGTACCCAGTATTACACAAAAATGCAAGGCAAGTTGGTGGTTATGGTATTGGCGGCTAGTGGTGGACAAATCAAGCTCATGGGTTTTGTTTGTCATCACCCCCTCGAGCTACTAAGTTCAAGACAACTCGATTTCATTTGTCTAAAGAGGGCGCTTATTGGGTTCCTCCGTTTTGTTAGTTATTGATGCATTTAATGCAATTTGTCGAATTTAGAGGTGGTTTGACCCTCCTGTGGTCGACCACCTGGGTTGTAAGCTTATAAATACTACCAGAATGATCATCATATTTTTAGGCAAGTAGAATATTCATCAAATTGGATATAAACTCATTTTACTCTGGTTTTTTTTTTTCACATTGCCAGAATTATGCCAGAACTACGTTTTTGGATTTGTCTGGTGAATTCGGCCTGCTAAGATCGTGGTATACTTTTAGAGAGTGACCACGACTTGCTGGTGGGCCCACCAATAGTTTGGTAACTCTCTTCATGTTGATTTATGCATTTCTTAATTTAATTGCTCTTTCTTTATTTGTTGTACATGCATATTTTTATTTAGTTAATTAATTTGTTGTAGCTTAACTGATTTGCTTCTCTTTTATAGGTTAGAATGATGATATGTATTAACATGCATTAATCTCGTAGATTAGAAAAGGATCGAAAGTCTCTCTCTAACTATACTAACCCCACATGTAGTTAGATGATAAATTGTGCTTTCTTTTATATTTTTACAGTCAAGCTTAGAACATATTTTTAATTAGAACAAAGCATAGTTTTAATCTGAGTTTCTTTTGACAAAGATTGATGGATGGATAGATTTGCTTCCAGTTTTTGAATCATAGCTTGCTTACTTCATTTTCAGATAGATTTCACTTGCTTAGTTATTGGTTAAATGTAATTCTCAATTCACTTTTTAATATCATGTTTTTAATTTCTGTTTTTAGTCATTTTCTTATCATAGCTTGAATGATTAAACTAGACATAGTATAGTTTCCTTTCACGCAATTTCCTTTCATAGATTARGATGMAATTGAAWTTMTTARTTAGATAATGATGTTCAGAGAGTTCTTTCGGATCGATCGCATAGGTTTTATGTTTTTCGACGTTTCGGACCAAACTAGTGTGGTCCATCATCAGGAAAGCATTTGTGAAAAATGAAGGAAAAAAGAATATAACACGTATATAAATACTTGAAAAGTTATTGTAAGGATCCGACTTATTGAAATGAAATCAATAATTATAAATTTTTAAAGATTATAATTGTTTGTTTAATTAATTAATTATTTGTTTTAATAATTAATTACTTGTTTGTTTATTAATTTTTAATTTTATTTTAAAAAGAGTCGATTGGACAATGTTTATAAACTAATATTTAGAATTATTCATATTGGCTAGGGTAGGGATCCAATTTTGACTAATTTTCCATCCATCATCGCTGTTTAGATTATTAGGTTGTTTTTCAATTTCGATTGCTTCTCTGAATTTCCTATTGTGATAGTGATGAGCTCATCATGATGTTGATGGTTTATACATGAATATGTAGGGTATTTAACATTACTTTTATCATGGCTAAGTTTTCATTGGACTGTTTACTTCACACCTTTCATTTTKCCATTGAAAGTAGTACCGAGCTTATACCATTAGAACTGGCCTTTTTTTTCAAGTGTCATCGAGATATCATCCATCACCACTGAAGGAATTCACACAACCACCAAAATTACATTTGAGTGTTTCATAGATTAAAGATAGTTTCTTGCTTTCGTAGATTAGAAGAGATAGTTTCTTGTTTTCATAAGTTTAGTTGATAGTCTTTCTTTCTTTCAATAGACTAGATTTCCTTTCATGCATTGCATTGAGCATTTAAATTTCCTTTCACGCAAGAGAAATAGTTTTGCATTAGGAATTTATTTCACTTGCCTCTTAGGCTAGGTAGTTGTTCAATGAGAAGTCTTTGCTTACTTGTCTTTTGCTTTATGCTTTTGCTTTCTTGTCTATTTGCTTTAATAGCTTAGTTAGGTGCTTTTGCTTGCTTGTCTATTTGCTTTAATAGGTTAGTTAGGTTTTTTTGCTTGTTTGTCTATTTGCTTTAATAGGTTATATAGGTGTTTTTGCTTACTTTCTTACTTATTTTCTTTCATAGGATAGTTGCTCATTGAATGTAGGTTGGCAAGTTAAAGGTAGTTTGCTTTCATCATTTGCTTAGTATGCTTAGTATTTTACCTTTGCTTACTGTCATGAACTAGTTTCCTTTACATAGAGTTTTCATTCGCTTTCTTAGGAACTATCCATCAGTCCTTGACCCAAAAGTACTTAGGTTACCTAGTTTCAACTTGCTTAGTAGGATTTGTTCATTAGATAGGTTTTCTTGAGTAGATTAGCCCTAGATAGCTGCTTTCCTTAGTTAGTCTACACTCCTACCAACCTTTTTACCTTTGGCATATATTTTTCTACAACTCTAAGTTTACTTACCCCGGGTTGACAATTTAATTGAGGGTAGTTTAGTGTCTTTTTTTAGTACATATAAAACACCTAACATTTTGGCACCATTGTCGGGGAGTTGTCTTAAGGTAAGAAGTAATTAGGAATTAGATCATTCTTAGAGCTTATCATTAGTTTGGTGGCGGGGGAACTTTAAGACGAAAGGTAAGAACGTGCGCATCTGCTATAGCAGGTTCCCCCAAACACAATAGTAGTTTTTCTTTTTGTTGCTTTCATGAATAGACCTAGGAATCAAATGGTAGCTTTTTCTTTTTGTTTTTGCTTTCTTTCATGAATAGGCCTAGAGACCCACAAGGTAGATACATTAAATCAAAATTAGACCTTTCAACCAAGGTTCCTTCTGATCTCTTTGGGGGAAGGAACGTTCCGCTTATAAAATCCGTAGACCGATACCGAAAAACAGGAGCTAGCTCAACCCAAAGAGATAAAATAGTCTCTGAAGGGACTAACACAGGGAGCACTATAGAACAAGAAATTGAAGCATCAATTATATTAGGATAGGAGGCAAGACCACTCGAGTCTTCCATAGAACCAAACAATACAACCTTTTCTTTTACACCACCACCAGGGGACTCTAATTTTAAAGATATCATAGACCCTGAACACGTGAATCTTTTGTTTGGTAGCTTAGACAATGTAATTATCTCTCATATTAACACATAAAATTTGGCACCAATAATCTCAACTGGTTCAAGTAGAGTCCTAGACATCCAATCAGTAGGAAGACCTTTTCATCAAAGAGAAACTTTGTTCTCTTCAAAGATAAAACCACTTAGGTACTCTCTTTTTGGAAACCAAGCAAATATGGGTGATCAGGAGGACCATAACAATGTTAGACACAGAGAGGAAGAAGAAACTGGAAGCCAAACCGAAACTACCTTCGGGTTTCTGATTTTAGACACCACTCCGAATGTCAACATGAAGAATATTCCTCTCTCAACACTGCCTACCTTTTATGGTAAAAACAGTGAAAATCCAGACACCTTCCTATTTGAATTTGACATCTTGTGTAGGAGCTACAACTATGTACAAGATGCCCAAAAATTAAAACTCTTTCCTGCCACCCTTAAAGACTTTGCATTAAGATGGTTCATGGGGTTGGGAGAATCCAGTATTAGGTCTTGGGAATCCATGAAAGACATATTTCTTAAGAAGTACCAAGACTACTGCAAGACCAAAGAGTCTTGTAATGACATCTTTAAATTCCAACAGTTAGAAGATGAGACCCTTGAAGACTATATGGAAAGATTTGGTTATATCTCCCAGAAGTCAAAATACCATGATCTCCCAGAGGATGTAGTTAGGGTTATTTTCCTTAAGGGAATTTCAAAAGAATATCTAGAGGTGCTTAACCCGATGGCATCAGGTGACATCTCTCATAAACCATTTGCTGAAATATGTGAAATGTGTAAAAACTACTCAAGGAGTAGAGCCAAAACAGGAAAGAATGTTCGGGACCCTTACAATAGAAGCTTAAAACCAATTAGTTTAGGTGGTATTACGAGAGCAGATATAGGGAACCTTTTAGAAAACTTCAAGAAATATATCCTAAGAACAATAGGTTCCCAGTTGGATACCCTTAAACTGAAAAAGAAACAGGAGGAGGAAAATGCAGCAATGAGCATATATTGCCCAAGATGTAGGAGGAAGCATTCCTCAAGGGAGTGCCCATTAGATAACATTTCAGTTTGTGGCTTCTGTACAAAAGACCATGTGACTAAAAAATGTCCATCATTTCCTGGTTTATTAGCCATCTATAAGAGTGGAGACCCCGGGGAGTCTTCTTATGCACCTAGGAGGCCATTGCAACCTAGGAATCAACCCACATACCCAGATCTACAGTCTCAAGTTCAACCCTATTATCAACAACAACAGTGGAACTCACCAGGTTGGAAAAACTGGTCTACTCAGTACCAACATCCTTGGATTCAAGGATGGAGGGGAGGACACAACCAAGGAAATCCTCAAGCTCCACCTATTCCTATGTACAACCATCCTTATCCTCAGTTCACATCAAACACTCTGCAACTTCTGCCAGGTTTTGTTCCACCACCTTTACCTCCTATCCCACAACAACAACTGCTCCAATTTCAAAATGCAAGCTCCCAGACACCAACAGTATTACCGGCACAACCAATACTGAATCCCAATAATAAGCCTCCTCAACCTCTTAACAATGTTGAGATGCATGCCTTCCCAACGTATGTCATTACTCCTGTTCCATTACAGGAAATGCAACTAAGACCAGGAAAAGTTCTAGATAGGCAGAGACATTTAGTAGTCATCCAGAAAGAAGAAGAAGAAGAAACCACCCAACAACCCATGGATGACACTAGGTGGGAAGATTTTATTATCCCGAAGAATCAAGAACACAAGCTTCCCTAAAATGAACCTTCACAAATTACAAAGGTCCCTCCTTATCCATATTGATTGGTAATCAAGAAACCTACCACTCGACCGAAATTTGACATTTTGAATGAATTGAAAAATATTTGTGTCAAGATTCCTTTGCTTCAATCCATTAAAGACATTCCAATCTATAGTAAGGTAGTCAAAGAATTGTGTATCAAGAAGCCAAGTAGGAAGAAAAAGGAACCTCCTACAGTACATTTGGTAGGAGGACTCTCTAAGTACATATTAGAGCAGCCAAAGCTAGCAAAGTATGGGAATCTAGGAAACCCCGTAATGACCATAACCATTAAGGAGGTCTCCATCAGAAACACTCTCATAGACCACAACCGTCAATGTTATGACTGCTACTACCTTGGAACAATTACAGTTACAACCTCTTCTTCAACCTACCCCAACCATTTTGGAATTAGCAGATAAGACTAGGGTTAAACCTGAAGGGATTGTATATGATGTCATGGTTACTTTAGCCTCATGGGAGTACCCTGTAGATTTTCTTGTCATTCATTCAAAGGATCCTACTCGAGGCCATCCTGTTATTTTGGGAAGACCTTGGCAAGCCACAACCAATGCATTTATTCACTGTAGAGAAGGAGAAATGACCATCTCAAATGGTATCTCTATCCAGAAGCTCACCATTTACCCTCCATCTCAACCTATTATGGAAAATCTATGGTGGCTTGAATGTCCATACGAGAACAAAGACTGGGAAGAACCCATATTGCCTAGTGACCATGCAAGGGCACTTCAGGAGCATACACCAGAAAATGTGCTAAACCAATTCATTTTTTCTATTACATGTGTGGATTTTCCATAGTTTTTCCCCAAATTTGAGTACATGTTTGGGGAAGAATTTCAAGAACAATTAGATCCATCCGTTTTTTCTTCGACATCTTTTATTTTTGAAATAGATGAGTCTTCCATGTCTTATACTATTCCCTATGAGATTAGTCCAGGGAAATTTTTACATATAAACTCCAGGCTAGATACAGACCAACATAAACGGTTGGTAGATATCCTTAAAGAATAATCAGGAGCATTTTTTTGGGAATACACTGACAGGAAGGGTATACATCCTGACACATGCATCCACCATATATACACCTAGGGGGAAGTGACACCTATTAGGCAACCCTAGAGAAGGATGAACCCATCACTCAAAGATATAGTCAAGGAGGAGATTCAAAAGTTTCTAAATGTCGGATTTATCTATCCCATCTCCGATAGTAAGTGGGTATCCCCACTAGTAGTGGTTCCAAAGAAAGTGACCGGAAAATGGAGAATTTGTGTTGATTTCCAGGAACTCAATAAGGCCACTCTGAAAGACTACTTTCCTCTTCCTTTCATTGACTAAGTTGTAGATACCTTGTTCAGAAAGAAGTATTTCTCCTTTCTATATGGGTACAGTAGGTACAAGCAAATTCTTATAGCACCCGAGGACCAGGACAAGACTACCTTTACTTGTCCTTGGGGCACCTATGCCTATAGGGTCTTACCATTTGGATTGTGTAATGCTCCTGCCACATTTCAACGAGCAGTATTAGGGATATTTTCCGATCTTATTCATGATTGTGTGGAGGTCTACATGGATGACTTCACAATCTATCGCAACACTTACCAGGAAGCCTTAGACAACTTAGAAAGGGTCCTCATCAGATGCCAGGAAATGAACCTATCCCTAAGTCATGAAAAATGCAAAATGTTGTTAACTGAAGGAGTGGTTCTAGGAAATCATGTTTCATCTGAAGGAATAAAAGTTGATCCTGCAAAGATTGAGGTCATTATTAGACTTCCACCCCCAAAGACTCAGAAAGAAGTGAGAAGCTTTCTTGGACATGCCGGATATTACCGACGGTTTATTGAAAATTTTACAAAGATTGTTGCACCTATGTTTGGATTATTGATAAAAGACGTTGATTTTGTTTGGACTGAGCATAGTCAAACTGCCTTTGAAACCCTGAAAGCCAAGCTATCTGTGGCACCAATTCTTAGAGGGCCCAATTGGACTCTCCCATTTCATATATCCACTGATGCCTCTGACACTACAATCAGAGGGGTATTAGGGAAGAAAGAAGACCAATAGTTCTATGCCATTTACTTTATAAGAAATAACTTGTCCCCTGTCGAGTTGAACTACACAGTCACAGAGAAAGAGTTCTTGGCGATTGTTCATGCTATTAACAAATTTCATCATTACATTACAGGTTATGAAGTATTTGTACACACTGATCATTACGCCATTAGGTTCCTCATGAATAAACCTATAACTAATGGTCAAGTGACTAGGTGGCTCTTGTTATTACATGAATTTAATATTAATGTGCTTGACCGACCTGGAAAGGATAATGTAGTAGATGACTTTCTTTCCCGAATAAAGAATGAGGATGATGACATCCCTGTAGATGATAGTTTCCTAGATGAGCATATTTTTTCCCTTTCTGTCAATACCCCATGGTTTGCAGATATGGCATACTATTTGGCTACTAGGAAGTTACCATCTCATTTGTCACCTCATGAAAAGAGGAAAATTATTACACAGAGTGCTAATTACTCTTGGGTTGGTCATGATATTTTTCGCACAAGTCCTGATTTGATTATTCGTAGATGTGTCCGAGAGGACGAGGTCCTTGAAATACTATGAAGTTTTCATGATGGACCATGTGGTGGCCATTCCTCTGACAAATGCACAACATATAAGGTATTATATTTAGGTTACTATTGGCCTAGCATTTTCAAAGATGTTGCCAAGTATGTGAGAAGTTGTGATCATTTCCAAAGGATAGGTAGACCTACATCATCTGACAAAATGCCTTTGCAGGCCCAAGTTATGATAGAACCCTTCGAAAAATGGGCTCTCGAATTTGTAGGACCAATTTCACCCATGTCCCATAGGAAGAACTATATTTTGGTTTGTACAGACTATGCCACCAAATGGGTAATGGAAAAAGCCCTATTTAGGGCCATAGAGAATTTTGTTGTCTAATTCATCTATGAAGACATATTTACCCTCTTCGGTGTCCCTCGTGAAATTGTTACCGACCAAGGCACTGAATTCACTTCCAAGCTAATGAAAGAGCTAACAGAGAAATATGGGATTAAACATTGTAAATATTCTCCATACCACCCGCAAGCCAATGGTTAGGTAGAATCCACAAACAAACTTCTAAAATCCATCTTAACCAAGATTGTTCAGTTACATCATCGATACTGGGTTGATAGGCTCCTAGAGGCTTTGTGGGCATACCGAACTACCTAGAGAAATACCACTGGGCATACCCCTTATGAGCTAGTGTACATGAAACAAGTACTTTTACCAATAGAACTCCAAGTAAGGACCTTCCGTATTTTCGCAGAATTAGGATTGAACCTGGGTGAGGCTCAGAAGCAATGAGCCCTACAATTGAATGAATTGGATGAAATCAGGCAATATGCCATCCAACAGACAATATTGGTCCAAAACCAGAGGAGCAAGTGGCATTCCAAGGCTATTAAAAAGAAACACTTCCAGCCTGGTGATTGGGCCCTGTTGTTTGATTCTCAGTTCAAAAACTTCGAAGGAAAAATTACCACTCGTTGGTTGGGCCCTTACGAGGTAGACACCGTATATGACAATGGAGATGTAAAAATTAAAACAATTGACGATGGACAATTCTCCTTTGTGGTAAATAGACACCGACTTAAGTTTTATCATAAGCCCATTTCCAGAGAAGATTTTCTACAGGTCATGTCCGTTGTCAAGGCACTGGCCTTAGTAGATGGGGAAGTCCCCCCTTGTTCTTGAAACATTTTTTGAGTTTCCTACTGTATATATGTAAATAGTTTTTGTATTTTTTTAATAAGGCAATTCTAGATATTTCAGTAAGTAATTATTTAACCGGGAGTACATTGTTTCAAGGATCTTTCATCAAAACATTGTTATACTTGAATTTTGTGTCTGCTAAAGCATCAAATGAGTAGTGACTTACCATAATTAGCCATGTTTTTGCAAAATCATCATTTTTAAGGCATTATAAAGCAATTTCTCTTGAAACTCTTCACCACTGTATATGGAAGTGATACCATAACTATCAAGCCTAGAGGTCTCTCATACAGTTTTTCCAAGAAACCTGAGTAAGTAAGTCAAGTGTCTTTATCGAAGAATAACAAGGAAGTCTAATTAGCAATTAGTCATGGAAACATCACAATAATTACAAAGGAAGAAAGTGAGTTGAGCCTAGAGATACCTTTTTGTTCTTTCTCGATGGTACCATCCACTACACACTAAATAGCTTGATTATATCATATATTTAGATAGGCCACGTCCGCTTAAGTACCCTTTACATCAAGACAACCACTAAACAATATAACGAAAATTCATCCTCTAACATAAATACCATCCCAATTAAAAAGAAAAAGAAAGAAAAAGTTGTTTTAGAGTTGTTCCCCCATCTTCTTGCATAAGCAATCTTATACTAATATCTTAAAGGATGGAGGGCCAGTCTCTGAGGGTTTAAGAGGCTAACCCATTGTGATACTGAATAGGTCTGCTGGCAGCAAGTACCGGCCTGTGGTATGACAAGGTAAACCCACTAGAGTACTGAACATGATTGCTGGCAGCAGGGCATTCTACCTAGCGAGGATGATGATCTGACAAAAATAAATAATAAATCTAAACTTGTCCTGATGTACGACATTAATTGCAGACTAAGATGACATGGACTATGTGTGGTTAAGCTAAGGTTAATGAATCTCATCAATTTTCCATTGGGAAATGACTCTAAGACTATCTTGAAACTCTCTTGCCTACCTCTTCTTATCTATATATAGGATCTCTTATCCTATAGGCGGGGCCATCTCCTAACTGTCTCATCGGACCAATCTGTGAAATTTCATCTTTACACTTGACATACTGTAAATCTTTGGCTATTGGGGGATACTGACTAGTTTCCTATACTTTTCATTGTGAGGTGTCACAATACTTAGGTGTGGGGGAGGGGTTCATGAGCTGACAAATGATCATTGCCTAGAGAAAGGAGTATTTGCAAGAATTTTTGTATTATTACCATGATACAGGTTACTACATTGATAGTCATGTTATTTTTAAATGCTTAACTTCTATGTGCTATACATTATTGAACTCATGCTTAACTGACCACTCTTTATCGGTTTACCGTTCATTACAACCCGTTCATTATAGGTTTTGACACTTGATATAACCCGTTCATTATAGGTTTTGACACTATATGTCATATGCAAGAAGAATGAGTGAGCATGGAGCACTCTGCCTCTGCTCATTAACCACTATGGTTGTATAAAACACTTCAAAATTGTAGGTTGTCCATTAAAAGAAGCGAAAATGCACTTAACACAGGAGTAACGGATGAGGTGTCAAATGAGGTGTCGGATGCAATGTCGTTTAAAGTGTCGTTTGAAGTTCCATTGCATTGCATACCAGTAACTGTCCTAGATTCCAGGGAACTAGAATTCAATTACATTTAATTAAATTTGTTACAAGCATTGATTAAAAATGCCTCATATGGTTATGATCAAATGTCCAAGTCAACAGACTTGGACATTGATCTAAGTACACACCACTCCATTGCTCCCAAGATTTCCATCAAATTCGAATCTCCCACACATGGTAGCTTGCGTGCACATGTGGGAAACATCCTCCACCATAAGAGCATCCAAAATCAGGTTGGGCACTCTATTGTTTCATTTTCCCTTGCCATTTGCTCTACCCTGCATTAAGGAACTGCGCCCAACCTCTACCGAATTCGCCCTCTGTTCTAATCACGCTTCGACTATGTTAAACCCGTGTCATTTATTTTCTTGTTTGCACCCTTGCTTGGTAAAATTTTCCCTCTGTTCTAATTGCACTCAGACTGTGCCCAATTCATGTCTCTGTGTGGCTCGATTTCACCCTTTCTTGGTGAATTCAAACCCTATCACAATGCCCAAGCGATATGAACCCTCCTCTTATGCAGACTTGTTTTCCATTCCAGAATTCACACAGTGTAGGGAAGTGTTCTTGCATGCTGGTTGGGGTCCATTTCTATCGAGTTTGCAAGGCCATGATGACGGTCTTTCTATGCAATTTGCAGTTGGTTTTGATGGCAAGATAGCACATGTAGGGTCTCTCAATTTTGTAGTCACGGAAGAGTTAATTGTTGCTGCAAAAAAACTTCCAAGAATGGGAGATAGGTGGTTCAAGAATCATCAATTGTCGCGCTCAAGTTACAACAGGGTGTTTAAGCCTGAATTCGAGAGCATTTCAGGAGTGAAAGGGTATGCTAAGGAGTGGATAAAGCTAGAATTGGTCAATCCCATTATCGTCATCACATGGTTAATTACATGTGAAGGTAGATACTCCACCTTCAAAGCTTGTCACTTTAGATTGTTGGCTCATTTTCTATTCAATAAACCTTTAAACTTCCCTTTTTATTTTCTCAAAAGATTTGAGAAAATGTCCTCTCAAGTGAGGAAAAATGTGACCAACCCCCACAATAGTCTCTTCCACCACGGTTTGATCAAACTCCTCATTCTTACCGAACTAGAGAAGCAGTGGCAAAGTTGGGATGCCTTTATCTACCAGTTTGCAAATCCTCACTTGATAGTTAAGACCGGAAAAAAGCCACTTAGCCTAAAAACTATCTCTCCATCCAAGCCTCACTCTCCAAAAACTCCAAACGCCCTTGCACAAACTCCCTCTTTGCCGAAACAATACCAAAAGCTTGTTGATATTCCTACTTCTTCATCGGGACATAAGACCAAGAACAAAGACCAAAAGAAGCCTATTGTTGACCCCCCAATGCCTTCATTTTATCTTGATCCTACACCTAAGAAGCCCCAAGAAGTAATGCAACAAGACTTTCCCATCATTCCCACAAACAAGATAGGAGCCAACCGATTTGGTAAGGGACCCTTTCGGAAGAGTAACCAGAACATAAGAACCAAGCCTTCACTTACTTTGAATCCTATCCAAGTATCCTCTGACCTTGAGAGCCCTCATAAGCAACCTAGAGAATTCATTGCGAATGGATTAGAGCCACTAAGGAAAATGAAATCAGAACCTAGCTCACCTTTCCGATCTCCCATCACACCTACTTCACCCATGCCCACTCTTGATCCTAAATTTGATAAATTGACCACATCTCTCAAAGGACCTAAGCCTTCCTCAGAGATCATTGATTATGCCCCAACTATACAGGAGCTACAAAGGGAAAACCATCARCTTCTCCAACAATTAGAAGAGAGGAAGATAATAGATGCACACCTTCATCATGACAATGCAGTCCTTCAGGCAAAAGTTAAATCCCTTCAACAATTGGTCGATGGGATGACCCAATCTAACCACAACTTAAGAGCACAATTAAAGCAACATAAGAGGCACAAGGCTAAGCCTACACAGTAAGAAGGAGAGGCTTCTAAAGCTGGCCCTCCTCAGCAAGCCTAGTTTCGAGGGATGGCTTCTTTTTGTTTGCAGTGGGACCTACAAAATCGTCAGTGTGGGGGTATGTTGGGCCCGAGATATGATCATCTTCATGATGTTATTATACACTTTTTTCCATATGTACATATGCGTTTTTTATCTTTCAAAGGAGCTTTTTGAAGAATTTTATGGTAAAATGATACAATCAGCATGAGGTACGTATAATTCGTGTTTTGTTATTCAATCAAGTTTGTTTTATCATATTATGGTTTCCAAGAGTTAATTCATGTTTTTCTACTGTTACAGGGAAAAACAAACCATGTTTCTTGGTCTGGCACTTGTTCCGACACTTGATCCAGCACTTGTTCCGGTACTTGATCCGACACTCGTTTTGACACCCAGTATTGCACAAAAACGCAAGGCAAGTTGGTGGTTATGGTATTGGCGGCCAGTGGTGGACAAATCAAGCACATGGGTTTTGTTTTTCATCGCCCGCTCTAGCTACTAAGCTCAAGACAACTTGATTTCAGTTGTCTAAAGAGGGCGCTTATTGGGTTCCTCCGTTTTGTTAGTTATTGATGCATTTAATGTAATTTGTCGAATTTAAAGGTGGTTCGAACCTCCTATGGTCGACCACCTAGTTTGTAATCTTATAAATACTACCAGGATGATCATCATATTTTTAGGCAAGTAGAATAGCCATCAGATTGGAGATAAACTCGTTATACTCTGTTTTTTATTTTTCACATTGCCTGAATTATGCCAAAACTGCGTTTTTGGATTTGTATGGTGAATTCGGCCTACTAAGATCGTGCTATACTTTTAGAGAGTGACCATGACTTGCTGGGGGCCCCACCAGCAGTCTGGTAACTCTCTTCATGTTGATTTATGCATTTCTTAATTTAATTGCTCTTTCTTTATTTGTTGTACATGAATATTTTTATTTAGTTAATTAATTTGTTGTAGCTTAATTGATTTGCTTCTCTTTTATAGGTTAGAATGATGAGATGTATTAACATGCATTACTCTCATAGATTAGAAAAGGCTTGCAAGTCTCTCTCTAACTATACTAACCCCGCATGTAGTTAGATGATAAATTGTGCTTTCTTTTATATTTTTACAGTCAAGCTTAGAACATATTTTTAATTAGAATAGAGCATAGTTTTAATCTGAGTTTCTTCTGACAAAGATTGATGGATGGATAGATTTTCTTCCATTTTTTGAATCATAGCTTGCTTACTTCAGTTTTAGATAGATTTCACTTGCTTAGTTATTGGTTAAATGTAATTGTCAATTCACTTTTTAATATCATGTTTTTAATTTATGTTTTCAGTCATTTTCTTATCATAGCTTGAATGATTAAAGTAGACATAGTATAGTTTCCTTTCACACAATTTCCTTTTATAGATTAAGATGCAATTGAATTTCTTAGTTAGATAATGATGATCTAATCATGATGTTGATGGTTTATACATGAATATGTAGAGTATTTAACATTACTTTTATCATGGCTAAGTTTTCATTGGATTGTTTACTTCACACCTTTCATTTTGCCATTGAAAGTAGTATTGAGCTTATACCATTAGAACTGTCCTTTGTTGTCAAGTGTCATCGAGATATCATCCATCACCACCGAAGGCATTCACACAACCACCGGCATTACATTTGAGTGTTTCATAGATTAAAGATAGTTTCTTGCTTTCATAGATTAGAAGAGATAGTTTCTTGTTTTCATAAGTTTAGTTGATAGTCTTTCTTGCTTTCAATAGACTAGATTTCCTTTCATGCATTGCATTGAGAATTTAAATTTCCTTTCACGCAAGAGAAACAATTTTGCATTGGGCATTTAGTTCACTTGCCTCTTAGGCTAGGTAGTTGTTCAATGAGAAGTCTTTGCTTACTTGTCTTTTGCTTTATGCTTTTGCTTGCTTATCTATTTTCTTTAATAGGTTAGTTAGGTGCTTTTGCTTGTTTGTTTATTTTCTTTAATAGGTTAGTTAGGTGTTTTTGCTTGCTTGTCTATTTGCTTTAATAGGTTAGATAGGTGTTTTTTCTTACTTGCTTACTTTTTTTTCTTTCATGGGATAGTTTCTCATTGAATGTAGGTTGGCAAGTTAAAGGTAGTTTGCTTTCATCATTTTCTTAGTGTGCTTAGTAGTTTAACTTTGATTTCTGTCATGAACTAGTTTGCTTTACATAGATTTTTCATTCACTTTATTAGGAACTATCCATCATTCCTTGGCCTAAAATCACTTAGGTTACCTAGTTTCAATTTTCTTAGTAGGGTTTGTTCATTAGATAGGTTTGCTTGAGTAGATTAGCCATAGATAGTTGCTTTCCTTAGTTAGTCTACACTCCTACCAACCTTTTTACCTTTGGAATATATTTTTATACAACTCTAAGTTTACTTACCCTGGGTTGACAATTTAATTGAGGGTAGTTTAGTGTCTTTTTTTAGTACATATAAAACACCTAACAGGGCCCGTTTGGGTAAGTTAGTACATCAACTTCCCGGGGTCGTAACTTTTGAATACGATCTCCATTTTAGGCGTATGATTGCCCGTTGGAAAGGTATCATCGAGGAGATTCATTTTGGGGGCTCAATCATGCCTTTGGATATCATTGAGAATCTCAATCTTGAAAAACCTTCATTTAGGCCCTCAAAATGGCCCCGGAAGTTAAAAACTGCTAAAAATAGTAAATTGCCAAAATTGCCAGAAAATTGTTTTGAGCCAGTTGGAAAAGGTGGGTGGACACCAATATCCATGTGGATCATAAGAAATATTTAATAAATGTGAACAAGTCAATGTAATAAGACCTAATAGAAGCTTCTGCTTCTAGAAATATCTTCTTCTAAAATGTTCTTTAGAATATAGAATTAGAATAAATAAGAGTAGGAGTCATGAGAAATATTTGTATTGAGATTTTTTGTAATAGATATATGCTCTACTAGAGGTTTCCCCCTCGAAGAGGCAAATGAACATTGCTTTCTTTCAATAAAACTATTATTGTTGGTATTTCTATTCTCAATATTTTATTGTTCCATTTGTATTTGTTGAATACTTTTGTTTTTGCATATTACATTATGTCTCGTACCTTACAAGTGGTATCAAAGCACTTTGATTGGTAGGAATTGTGGGTTAAATTGTTTTTCCAAGGTAGAGACATGTACTGTCAGCATCTTTAAAGAATAGAGAATTGTCGTTCAACAGGTAAAACTATGGTGGGGAAGACTACATGCAGGAAATATAGACAGTTTCATGGGGTTTCCTAGAAACCAAAGTTTCACCTTGTTGGAAACCTCTATAAACCCTGTCGATACCCCTCGAGTAGTATTGCATTAGACAAGTATGTATATTGGGAGTCCCCTAGGTCTCCTAAAACCAACCCTAGATCAATTGATCGGCCACCTAATTTCTATAGTGCCACCAAGAACAACACTCAGAAATATACTCTCTAGTACATGGGTAATCAAGTAGTACAACTAAGGGTATAGTCGAGCCTCCTTAGTTGGTGCCCTGAGATATTAGATTGAGTGATACTATTCAACCCTACATGTATATCAGAGATCTATAGTATAGGGAAAACCCTTGCCCCTAGGCACCCTGAAAACCATAACCTGGGGGGAACATACCAAACAAGGAACATAATGGATATTTTAGCAGTGTAACCCTGCCTCCTACATTCTAGTTGTGAAATTACTACACATTTTTTCATGTTAATAATTTGGGAATTTCAACACTACAATATTATTCAGGTCGGGGTATAACTCTGTAGGTGTAAAAAAAAAAATTGGGTCCTACCCACCCTTATTTGAGACCTATCCCATTGGATTCCTCTTTCCACCCTGATCGTCGTGATACCTATAATTTTTAACCATTACTTTTACCCTGTGGACCCATACCCTTCCTAGCACCCTTATTTCCCACATATCCCATTATCTTCCTATTGTTTCCCTAATCGTAGTGGTATATATCACCTTATATTATTTTTTGGACCCACCCCTCTAATGGCTCCCACTAGCTAAGAAGAAACTGAATAATGACATTACTGCCATTCAGGCCAAAGTGAATAATGACATGACTACCATTAATTCCAAAGTGGACCTCATCTAGGACCAACTCAATAATCGAATGAACGAAATCCACTCCACTCTCAAGAAATTCATGACCCAATCCCACAGTCATTCCTCCTCTGGCCCAAACCCCCAAGTCAAATGTGTTGACTCTTCAAATTCTTTGAGCTTTCATTCCAATCATGATCCTCGTCTTCCAACAGTTGAGGTGAACAAGTTTGATGGCTTGGATCCAACAACCTGGGTCACTCAGATGGAAAACTATTTTTCCTTGCATGGAATTACTAATGGCTTGACCAAGCTTCATTACGATGCTCTCTCTTTGGATCTGGAACGATGGTAATGGTGGAAATGGCATTGAAATGAACGCCAAGGGTATGTTTCTTGGACACTTTTTTTTTTTAGATGTATAAATTCTTTGACATAGATACCCACCATTTAGGTTTCTTGACCAAGTTGAAACAGTCTGGAACAGTGGAAGATTTTATTGCTGCCTTTGAGGACTTGGATTTTTGCACGAAGGGCATGATCGATGCCTTCTCCTAGGAATACTTTATCAGTCACCTCAAGGATGAAATCTGAGCCCAGATCCTCATAGATCACCCCCCAGACTTGGTTGGAAGAAACTAAAAGATCCAAGGAGGAACAACAGGTCATATTTTCCCAGAACAAGAAAATTGCTTTTATTCCCCATCCTAGACCCCCCAATCCTATCCCTTTGACCGCTCCTCTCAAGGTCCAAAAATTAACATGGGTGGAAATGGATGAACGTTAACTCAAGGGTATTTGTTATAATTGTGATGAGAAACCATTTCCTGGGCACAAGTGTAAAGAACATAAAAAATTTATGGATATTTTAGAGGATTTTGTTGATGAAGATGATAAGGTTTCACCTAAGGCAGTGCTACCCCTAGCAGATGATCTTATGTCACCCTCTAATACCCTCAAATTTTAACCATTGATTTCGTTGAATTCTCTCACTAGTTTTTCTGCTCCCCAAACCCTCAAGTTGATTGGTTACAATAAGCATAGGAAATTCATCATCCTAGCTGATAGTGGCAACACTCATAATTTCATTCATTGTCTCCTTTCCCAAGAAATTAATTGTTATATCCATGTTGTCAACAATTTTCAAATCATGATTGCCAATGGTGGTTCCATGAAATGTGGGGGGCATTGTGAAAATGTGTGCCTACAAATTGGTGAGTATAACTTGAAATCTCTCCTGTTTTCTATTGACATGGGTGGTTGTAACATCGTGCTTGGTGTTGAACTGTTGCACATTTTGTGCCCCATAACCATGGATTTTAAGTATTTAACCATGCAATTTCAAAAGGAAGGACACCGATATAAATTCCAAGTCATTACAATAGGCTTGTTAGAGATCATCATTTCCCACTGCATGGAAAAGTTACTCAAAAAAGGTCATTCTAGCATCATTTCCCAACTCCATTACATTCAAGCGGTTGAGATGCCCTATGTGCACCTAGACCTTCAATCTATGATTTCCCAACATCGCATTGTTTTCCAAACACCCTAGGGCCTTCCCCTCCTACTATGACCATGACCATTACATTCCTTTAATCTCAGGCAATCTTCCTCCCAATGTTTTCCCTTATTGTCATCCCTTTTCTCAAAAGAATGAAATTGAGAAAATTGTCCAAGAATTGCTAGAAGCGTGAGTTATCCATCCCATTACTAGCCCCTATTCTTCACCTGTAGTCATGGTCCTCAAAAAGGAAGGCACTTGGCACATGTTTCATATATGACTTTCTGGATGAACTCAATGGGAATCAATAATTTACCAAACTTGACCTACGTTCTTCCTACCACTATATATGAATGAAAGAGGAAGACATTCCCAAGACTGCATTTCACACTCATGAGGGCCACTATGAGTTATTGGTCATGCCCTTTGTTCTTTGTAATGCCCCCTCCACTTTTCACATTCTCATGAATCATGTCTTTCACCCTTTCCTCTATCACTTTGTATTGGTTTTTTTAATGATATTCTCATCTATATTAAAATGTTTCCAACCCATCTCCACCATGTGGATCAAGTTCTCCATCTCCTCTCCAAGCACCAACTTTTCCTCAAACATTCTAAATGTGTTTTTGGCATCTTTGAATTTGAGTATCTGGGTCATATTGTTGGTAAGGATGTGTAAGGGTGGATCCTAAGAAAATTGAATCTATGCAGAATTGGACTTTCCCTAAAACTCTTAAAATTCTACATGGTTTCCTTGGTTTAACGGGATATTATCACAAGTTTTCTTAGAATTATGGAAAAATTGTGGCTCCCCTAATAGCTCTCCTTAAAAATAATGCTTTCAATTGGACTTCAGCAGTTGACCAATACTTTCAAGCCTTGAAAGAAGATATGTGCACTACTCATGTATTGGCCCTCCCTAACTTTACCAAGACCATTGTCCTGGAATGTGATGCATCAGGGAGAGGAATTAGGGCATTCCTCATGCAAGATGGACAACCTTTGGCTTTGACCAACAAACATTTGTTGGAGTGAAATTTGGGCCAATGGATCTATGAAAATGAAATGTTGGATATTTTTCATGTCATGGATCCATGGCGCTCTTATCTATTGGGACAACACTGCCAAATTAAAGAGGACCATCAAAGCCTCAAATACTTCCTGGAACAACGAGTTTCATCCCTGTAGAAACACAAATGGGTGACCAATATGTTTGGATATGATTATGAGATCATTTACAAAAAGGGAAAAGAAAGTGTGGTGGCTAATGCTCTTTCCAAGAAATATGAAGAAGAAGGGTCCCTCTTTTCCCTCTCATTCATTATCATCGACTGGCTTCCAGATGTTCACCAGGAATGGTTGCAGGACCCCAAAATTTCCAACCTAATACAAAAATTGCAATAGGATCCCCAAGCTGCTCTAGGATACTCTTGGCACAATGAAGAGTTTCACTATAAAGGTTGCTTGTATTTAAGCAAATAGTCAACCCTTAAATCCACGATGCTCTCTGAGTTTCATGTGTCACCTATAACTGGGCATTCAGGTTTTACCAGAACTTATGAATAGGTCAAACGTTCTTTCTTTTGGGACAGTATGAAATAGGAAATCCACACCTTTGTGGTCAAATGTGATACCTATAAATGAAATAATGGTGAGACTATCAAAACTCCTGGCACACTCCAACCACTTCTAATTCCAACTACTATTTGGATGAATATTTCAATGTATTTCATTGTTGGCTTACCCAAATTAGCCAATAAGTCAGTCATGATGGTTTTAGTGGATCATCTTTCCAAACATGATCATTTCGGTTCCCTTCAATACCCATTCACTGCATTCAAAGTATATCAATTTTTTATGGATAATATCTTCAAACTCCATAGAATGCCTCATTCTATTGTTTCTGATCGTGATCCAACTTTACCAACAATTTCTGGTTATAATTATTCATGTTCCAAGGCACCCAATTGCATCTTAGCACAACCTATCATCCCCACATTGATGGCCAAATCGAAGCGGTTAACAAGTGTTTGGAAACATATTTGATGTGTTTTGTGTCTGACAGACAACATCAGTGTTTAGTGGTTACCTCTAGATAAATGGTGGTACAACACCTCTTACCATATTGCCACTCACATGACACCCTTTGAAGCAGTCTATAGACATAAGCCACCATTGGTTATCCCATACATGTTAGGTCTCTCCAAGGTTTAGGAGGTTTACTGCAATCTTACAGTCCACATGACCATTCTCTGTACTCTCAAAGAAAATTTGTTCATGGCTCAAAACCACATGAAGCAACAGGAAGATCAGGGTTATTTTGAATTTCAAGTTGTTGAAGGGGACCATGTGTCTCTCTTTCTGCAACCGTACAAGTATAATTCACTAAAATCCTAATAGTTTTAGAAAATTTCCCCCAAAATTTGTGGTCCTTATACTATTCTCAAATGCATGCGGCCAGTGGCCTATCAATTATATTTTCCCAGACACTCCAAGACACATCCTATTTTTCATGTCTCGTCCCTGAATAAAGTGATTGGCAACAAGTCCCACCCCCAAACTAGACTACCAGAGTTGGATGAAGAAGGTTCCATTTGGTTGCATCCACAAGCAGTATTGGACCAAAGCGAGCATCGCCCTCGTTAGCGCACCATCTAGGAAGTATTAGTTCAATAGAAGGATACTCCACCATAAGATGCCACCTAGGAGAAAACTACCATTCTGCAACAATTTCCTCATCTTAAGCCTTGAGAACAAGGCTATTTTTCAAGGGAGGTGGCATGTTAGGGACCTAACCTCTTGTTGGGAGCAGTGATATAATTACTATTGTTTATAAGATGCCTACACTAGACCTCTATATCTTCATTACTCGTGATGAGCATTGTCACTAAATGACACTTGTCACTTGTTTCTTTTTACATATCTTCTTTTCGATTTTTGTTTTCATGACTGTAAGCATGAAAACTCATAGTTGGAAGTGACATTTTGTTTCGATTTTTTATCAAAGGAGAACTGCTCATGTGGTTTATTATAGAATTGTCATATTTTTTCTATGAACATGATTGTTCTCCATGTTTATAACCCCTTGGTTCTAAACATGCCTTGGTTGCATAAGTGAAAGACCTCCATTCATTAATATTCGATTGATATTGATGGAGTTTTGATTCATGAAACTTTGAATTATTCAATTGTTATTTGATGCACTTACCTTTGTGATTAATCTATGAATGGGCATACTATGGTTTTCAAAGCACTCTAATCCTAATGCGTACCCAATGCCAAGGTGGCATACGAAGTACATCATGCCATTACTCTTTTGTATGGTCTCGAGCTTCACAATTTTGTTCCCACGCATGGTGATTAACGCCTCTGCCTACTGTTTGAATTGTCATAGCATTGTTTTGTTGAGGTTCAGGGCTATGGATTTGTGGCTTTTTATCAAACCCTACCTGTGAGTTCTGTGTTGATTCCCTTCTATTCACCATGGCTCCAGTGGTAAGGATTGAGCCGAATGGCATCCAAACCTTGCTATCATATGATAATGCCAGGGGCGATTTAGAAAGGAACGATTTACATTTGTTCATTGAAAAATTTAAGGGTTTCAATCTTCGAGTTGCCCAAGAATTTTCCTTGACCTTCGACGACTGCATGGCAAAGATAGGTGATGTGCAGTTAAAAGTAACAAAAGAGGTTTTAATCCAAGCCACGGGTTTACCAGTTTCCGGGAAAAAATGGTTCAAGAATGCAAAAGTTGAAGATGTCCACTGGACTTTGATGTTCACCTCACGGAAAATCACTAGTTGCGATCGAGGTATGCCGGTTTCATCCTTAAAACCTAGGTGGCATGATCTACTTGCTATTGTGAAACAATTCATTACATGTGAAGGAATATTTGGATTAGTTTTTCTATATCATCTGCGCTTGCTTATGAGTTTCATTGACTTCCCGTTGAATATGCCCTACTTCCTGCTTAGAAGTCTATACAAGATGGGAAAACAGTTTAAGAAGTAGAGGTTTGATTCGAGTTTATTCCATCATGGTTTAATTAAAATTATCTTTGTGCATCAATTTCAATCACAAAATGATTGTTGGGATGCATTTATTTTACGAAATGGTTTCGGAAATCATGAATTGGGACAAGTTGATAAGCTGGTTATCGTAGAAACCCTTGTGAAACCTACCGCCTCTCCCCCACCACTCCTGCCCTATTATCTTGCCCCTAATAATGAACCCTCGACCTACCCTGATGTTACTCAACTGGACAATCAACTGGGTTCACACCCAAAGAGTTGCACTAAAACTGTTAAAAAACCCACAGGGAAGAAGCTAAAGGGAAGCATCGATGTTAATTTCAAGAATAAAAGGGCTGGTCATTTGATTTCACAAAGTTTTCAGAATAAAATCAAACCCTGTGCAGAAACAAACAACACAATTTAAGTAAGTGAAGACTCAAATTCAAAAATTGAGAGGTTTTTGGCTGAAGAAGACCCTGTGTCATACGGGCTCTATCTTGACACACCCTATGACTATGTAAACAACCTTTCCCCATGTCTAAAAGGTAACCCAGAATTCTCAGGCGTTCAACTATGTGATAAACCTACCTTTCACATGGACGATTCTCCAACCCTTAATGTTGTCAGTGCCAATGCACAGTCCCTACAACCATAGTGTGATGAGTGTCGATCCTAGATTGACAGGTATTATACGGATGTGCCTTTTCTACAGTCCCAGCTTAAATATTTAAAAGACCAAGTGGATTTGTTGACAAAAGAGAACAATAGACTCCAATCCATAACTCAAGCAAAGGAGAAACGCCTAAAAACTACAAGATCTGTCATTTTTAAGAATGTAGAGGCAACAACAACAATCGTAAACTCCAAGATTGCTTGATATGTTTTAATTCCACGATTTGAGGTATGATCTTTTTAAATTTTAGCATGATTTTGTCACTCTCAAGTTAGTATATATGATTTGATTGAATAGATTATCTTTCTTATAAAGATTAGTTTGTTTTGTTTATTGAATAAAATATGATTGTAGTTGCTATTATAACTGGCTACAGAATCGTAAGATTCTGTAGCCAGTTAGAAAAATTCGAATTGCTTGATTTGACAATTGAAAACATATCTAAAATCTTCCCATTTTCATTTGTTTTTAGGAACCCATGATTTCCAAGGAGATATGAGGCACTGTTGACATCTCCCATCCATATCAACTTTGTGTTTTTAGTAAATAGATTAGACTCTTGATAGTTTTGATATCTAGTAAAATCAGGGAGGTTGCATCCCCCATATTTTTGAAATAGATTTGATATTATCAACAGGAAACAGTTTTGTTTCCTGGAACCTATATAAGCATGTTATTTTGTATACATTGGATCATCTCAGCCTGGGGAAAGACTATGGATTTTTCATGTACAGACTTGAATGGAATATAATACTCGTCACAACTTTAGCTTTTCCGTATTGTGTTTTTATTCAAGTCATGTTTATTTCAATTTGTAAATATATTATGATTGCTTTCGCTGTCATGGTTTACTACAAGTTGATAGAATAAAAGTTTATATATATTATCCATGTTTCATGTTCTAGATTTAACACACAGTAATCATTCGTTCAATTTGAATTAAGAGGTTTATCTCTAATTTCGGTCAAACGTTTATACACAAGTTCTCACAAGAAGAATAATCTTATTGTGGCTTCTTGTAAGATTATAAGGTTATTGTGACTACATCTGTTATGTGTTATGTTGTTATGATTTAAACTTCATCATTGTTTCTTCACATTTATTAGCAACAATTTCAGGATCTGTCGCAGGTTTACCTCGTCAGATAAGGTGACTGGATGCTACACATCGAACACATATTGGATGCGACAACATGTCAGCTTGTTATTTGATTTCATTAGCATAATAAATATAGAAGTTCATCATAGTTAAAACACTTTTCATCATCTATTAATTCTTTTGTTTAATTAGACAGTTTGATATTCGATTTCTTTTATATAAACATTATAAGAAAACAAATAAAAAAATAGCTTTATTGTTGTTTAAAAAATCAATTTACATTCGATTTTCACAGATTTAGATTAAAATTCGTATTTTGTACATATTATATATATATATATATATATATTAGAAATAGAATTATTTGTATATATTGTGCATACGATAAGTAGAATTATTTCATAAATATTAATTGTTTAAATTGTAGATATATATTAGATGTATATATATATATTTTTAGTGATTGTTATCTATTAAATTATTGTATTTTCTTTAGTTATATTTTTCGCTTTCTTTAGGACTTATATCGGCCAACTAAGACGCTAAACCCGTCGGAGTGAATTCATCCAAACGGATTGGGTTAATTAGACAACCTCGGACCGGATTCACTCCTCCTGTTGACGAGCGGTCAATTTCGCCCATCAACAAATGGTGCTAGAAGGAGGGCCTGAAAACTATTAATGGCACAAGGAGGTCGTAAGACTCCTCCCCCACCTACCCGCTCACCTATAGTAACTAGAAGTCGTTCAGACGACAACATTGTCCCTCAAACAACAACCACATCAAACGACGATCTACAGATCACGGTTGAACCAGTAACTCCAAATCCTTCAGGTGGTGATATACAAGAGATTGTTTGTCAATCTCTCATAAGAACGCACAATGCCTTAGCCCGTATAAGACAACCAAACCGACCTTTGAATCAACCATTAGAATTCTCTGATATCAGAGAGCAACTTGGAGGTAGTGACCTTACCTTAAACCCTACAGATCCAATCCTCACCCCTGCAGAAGAAGGATCTGGTATTCCACCATCACCACCTCCTTCATCTCCTTCTTCTTCTGGAGAAGGATCCTCTGATGAAGGCAATTCCTCATCCCATCCTTCAACACCACCCAAACCTACAGCCAATCCAAACAATCCTGCCAGACCATGGCTTGACCAAGATGCAATGGCCATACCTGGGCCTCAACATCCTTTGCCCAAACACCCATAGAAATGGCTCCCTAAATTTGACCCGGACTCCAAGCAGATAGTCGAAGATCACATCAAAAAGTTTATGTTAGCCATTAGACTCTGTAGTGTTGAGAATGAAGACGTAGTCTATAGATTGTTTCCCTACACCTTTGAGGGCAATGCCTCTACCTGGTACTTTGCCCAACAGCCCCACACCATAGTATCATGGGATAAATTTGAGTCATGTTTCCTTGAGAAGTTCAGAGACAACAAGTCTCCTGAAGTTCTAGTCATGGAGCTTTCTAGTTTAAAAATGAACCCCAAAGAAAAGATCAAAGACTTTAATCAGAGGTTCCTCACACTAAAGAACCAGATCCCTACGGATTCGATGCCTGTCGAGAATCTTATTATCGCATACTACACGAAAGAATTACATCAAAACATAGCCATTTGGGTAAAGATATCCAAGAAA
>JZKD02S1674207.1:165155-204699 GCA_000966675.3 Picea glauca | reverse complement strand
CAGATTTAACACACAGTAATCATTCGTTCAATTTGAATTAAGAGGTTTATCTCTAATTTCGGTCAAACATTTATACGCAAGTTCTCACAGGAAGAATAATCTTATTGTGGCTGCTTGTAAGATTATAAGGTTACTGTGACTGCATTTGTTATGTGTTATGTTGTTATGATTTAAACTTCATTATTGATGCTTCACATTTATTAGCAACAATTTAAGGATCTGTCCCAGGTTTACCTCATCAGATAAGGTGATTGGATGATACACATTGAACACACATTGGATGCAACAACAGGTCAACTTGTTATTTGATTTCATTAGCATAATAAATATATAAGTTCCTCGTAGTTAAAACACTTTTCATCATCTGTTATTTCTTTTGTTTAATTAGATAGCTTGATAATTGATTTCTTTTATATAAACATTATAAGAAAACAAATCAAAAAATAGCTTTACTGTTGTTTAAAAAATCAATTTACATTCGATTTTCACGGATTTAGATTAAAATTTGTAGTTTGTATATATTATATATATATTAGAAATATAATTATTTGTATATATTGTGCATATGATAAGTAGAATTATTTCATAAATATTAATTGTTTAAATTGTAGATATATATTAGATGTATATATATATTTTTAGTGAGTGTTATTTATTAAGTTATTATATTTTCTTTAGTTATATTTTTCTCTTTCTTTAGGACTTAGATCGGCCAATTGAGCCACTAAACCTGTCGAAGTGAATTAATCCAAACGGCTTGGGTTAATTAGACAACCCCAGATCGGATTCACTCCTCCTGTTGACGAGCGGTCAATTTCGCCCGTCAACACCTCCCTAACCCATCACGTAGATAGAATAATATATTTTCCATGTAATAATGGACGACATTAGTTAATAAGGCCTATTTAATAAATGTGAACAAGTCAATGTGAGAAAACCTAATAGAATCTTTTGCTTCTAGAAATATCGTCCTCTAGAATTTTCTTTAGAATATAGAATTAGTATAAATAAGAGTAGGATGCATGAGAAAGATTTGTCTTGAGATATGTTGTAATAGAGATCATCTTTACTGGAGGTTTCCCCCTCGAAGAGACAAGGTATTATTGTTGGTATTTCTATTCTCAATATTTTATTGTTCCATTAGTATTTGTTGAATATTTATGATTTTACATATTACATTACGTCTGGTACCTTACAAAAGCATGATACAATAAAGTGACTTAGGCAGCATGGACTAAAATATGAACATTGGCATGATCCTATGACATAGTAGGCATCAACAGAATCTCAATAATGACTAAAAGAATAACTAGTCGAAGGAGTAAACTGCACACCAACTCTTTATTTCCCTTCACTGCAAAGCCCTATGGATGCTTCATGTAGATTTATTATTCTAGATCCCCATGTAGGAATGTTGTCTTCACATCTATTTATTCTACTTCAAAATCCAAAGTAGCAGTGATAGTTAAAATAAATCTAATAGAATTTAACTTGGCAATAGGAGAAAAAAAATCACCAAAGTCAATTCCCTCTACTTGGGAATACCATTTTTTCTACTAATCGAGCTTTGTATTTCTCCACTTTGCCTTTTTCACTCAACTTCTTCTTAAACACCCATTTTCTACCAATGGGATTTCTTCCATTTGGAAACTCCAATAGATCTGAAGTCTCATTCTTGTCCAACACTGCCATTTCTTCCACCATGGCCTTTTTCCAGAGTTATCCATCCTCTAAATCCACTACCTCCCTAACAATTCTAGGATCATCATCAATAATTTACAAAGAAAAATTTGAATGGAAATCAGGTGGAGTACCTTTTCTATTTTCTTATTTCTTGAGTCGGTCTCTTCAATACTGGAGTATGAGGATCTTCTTCTTCTGATTCATGTTCTTCTATAGAGTTTGATTCATTATCCTTCAATTCAAAATCTATTTTCTCTGGTTCATCTTCCCTTGTTAGGATTTCTTGTTTAACAACATCTTTTATTTCTCTAAATACCACATCTCAACTATACACTACCTTTTTAGTTTATGGGTTCCAAAGTTTATAACCTTTCAGACCAATTTTACAACCAATAAAGATACACTTTTCAAACTTTTATCCATCTTACTCATGTTTTCATTTGGAACATGAGCATAGGAATCAAAACCAAACACCCTGATATGTGTAAGAGAATGTTTCTTACTAGTCCATACCTCGTGAGGAGTCTTGTCATCCAACAGTGATGAGGGTGATCAATTGACCAAGTAACATGCAATACCCACTACCTCTACCTCGAATTCTTGTCCTAACCTAGTACCACTAAGCATGCTCCTTGTTTTTTCCATCAGTGTCATGTTCATCCTTTTTGCAACCCCATTCTGTTGAGGTGTGTATGGAGTAAACTTAGATCTTCCCCTAGATTTAGATCTCCCACTTGAGGACTTATATCTATTTATTTCATGGGAGCATCCTCTTGCAAATAAGGCATATGTTCTTTGGATTTCCATGTTTTTCTACCTCATCTCCTTAGATAACAAGGATGAGACCACATCATCAAAATTTAAATTAGTTGCATTACTACCTATGGCCAAAACTAGACTATCCCATGATCTGTTAAAGAGAACAATAAGTTTATACATTTATTTTCATCAGATATCTTAATATCAATAGATAATAACTAACTTACCATAGTATTGAAGGAATTTAGATGCTTTATCACCGAGTCTCTATCTTTCATCCTTGGCTTATACAACTTCTTCCTTGGGAACAATTTGCTTACCAAGGACTCAGACTGATACAAATACCCTAACTTAATCCATAATTCCTTGGTTGTAGCTTCCCCTAACACATTAAATAATATGGATTCGAAGAGACACAATCAGATTTTTCTCTTTTCCTTCCTATCCAACTTTTCCTAGTCTTTTGTTGACATTCTTGTAGGTGTAGTGCCTATATCCACAGTGATCCATTGATATTTTTCCACCAACAAATCTTCCATATAGAGCTTTCGTAGCTCAAAAAATTTCCCATTAAACTTTGAATTGCTCACCATTTTGTTTCACCACAAGAATCGATACTGCAGAGCTCCCATTATAACAAGGTTTAGCATAGACCTGAGCCAAACCCCTAACCACAAAGGAATACCCCTTAATTCAATAACTTCTCTAAGATGCCAAGTTTAGATTTTAACCTTATATAATTAATTATTGCAAATGGATTCTTAATAAAAAAACAAAAAGATACAAATGACACACACACACACACATTACACAAAGATTTTACCCTAGAAACCCAAACTGGGAAAACCAAAAACATGTTTAGATTTGCACCTCTAATTATTATATTATCATCCTTCATTGTTTACAATACAATATATATATATATATATATATGATCCCATGGAATCCAAAATCCCTAACCCATTGGCTCAAATTAGTATACAACCCTAATTCCTTAACTAGAATTAGAAGACCATAAGCAAAAACCATGTGCGCCTGGTGCAACGCAAAAACTAGGTTTGGTCGTGCAAATAATATAACACATACCCAACAAATCCAACTTGGCCACTCTACATTTCCAACCCATATATCGTATTTTTATTTCATCTTTAATGTCTACTTCATTTTCTAGGTCAATCTTGCCCAATTTTACCTTACCTAAACTTTCCAATACTTATGGTGTTGTAACTTATATTTACTCCATATTAAAATTGATAGTGTAGTCTTATTAAATACTCTCTTCTTCTTTGTCCAGTTTGGCCTCAACATTGACTTCATTAATCAAAATTCTACTACACGATAATGTTGCATTTATGTATTTTTTCAACTTCATATAGAGTCCTCTCGGGTCTACTCTATTTTGCACCCAACTATAACTTGAACAAAATCTTCCAACATTTCATACCTTTGAAATTAATGCCCTTCTATATTCATATGGTCTCCTTTCAAATTCAATTCTCTTTTGTAAATAGTGTAAAACATAGATATGCAGTCCTTCTCATATGCCTACTTAATATTTCCATTCTTAAAAGAAATACACATTTTATCTTCATCTTTGGTTTATTATCCATTTTCACACATGGAGTGCACTTAGCATTCCCTATCTTCATTCTCATCGAGCATGCTCATTTAGTACTCATTTAGTATTGGAATCATTTTATTATGTTGCAATATCTCCCAACAAGCTTAAGCATCCACATTATGGCATGTGTTGGAGCCGCCTTTGTTTTTCTATCCTGTCTCGAATTTCATGTCTTAATGCTCAAAATCGAAAGATGGTTTTCGTATTTTTCATCTCTGGTTTCAAAATCTCTGAAGTCTTATCACACAAGAAACGATAATTATTGCACTCTCGAGGCGAGTTCTACTTTTCGTCAAATTTTCCCCCTTTTTTCTACCTCGGGATTTCGCATGTTGGATGCTATAGATCATGTAGTTCACAAGTCCCGAGCAACAAAACGACGAAATCGCTTTAAAATTTTACCCAGGGCATCAACGGGAGTAAAATTTTCCTAAATCACGATTAACATCATCAGGTTTTCACGCCTCGAAGTTCACTAAATCTAAAAGTCTTATTGTCATAACCCCGATAGACGAAACCATGAAGTCCTTATTTTATTAACCCGTGTCAAGGTTAAAGGTAAAAACTAAGCCATGGTTAAGTTTTGTCGGCAATTCGCCACTCGGTGTGTTCTCTTTTAATAAGCTACATTGTCTAAGCCCCGAGTCGCGAAGTCGCGATAAAGATATGAACATAATTAATTAAACACTTAACTCGATTTTATCCTCCCTTTTAATTAAAAAGTATCATCGCAATCTCGCGGTTTCGCGACTCAGCATGCAAACTTCCCGGAAGTTATACCTTCAAATCTTCGACTCACGATATGGTGATATAAATAATTACGTAATTAATTAAGAACCTAATCACAATTACGTTTTTATTAACCAAAGTCAATCATCGCAATTTCGGGTGTTAGAGGTTCAAAGGGTTAAAGCAAAAATTCCCGATACAACGAGTACTGAAAGATTAATTAACTTTGGTAAAACAGGATTAATTAGCCTAAATCAGTATCTTCCATGTTTTGATGCTTGCACAGTTTACGAAGCAGTCTTAATTCTTCCTTACACCAACTGACATTTCGAACCTCCAAAATTTATGGCATTAATTAGAAATAAGGTGAATCGACAAATAAAGATTGGGTTTTTATTGCTAAATTTATTTCTAAACATGATTTGACCGATCTGTTCTTAAAAAGTATCGAGTTTTCGAATATATAGAGTTGTTATTCGTTATAACAAATTCAATTCTATATTACGCAGAGCACACTTTCTCAGTGAGCTAACTTATGTATGTATACATATTTTTATTGCAGAAGAGCTAAAGCAGGATCTCCCATCATGGCCCCGCAAAAAGCATCTAAAGCTAGCGTTGAGGTTTCGGGACAAGGTTCGGACAACATCGTTGATACTTCACCTCAAAGTGTTGACTCTGTCCCGAACTGCTCATTCATTTCTGATGTTCTGCAGGTTGAATTAGTGGATTATTCTGATGATTCCAGCGACAATGAAAAATATGACATAACCACTAAATATAAGATCGTCATTCAATCGGGAATGCATAAAGTAGCGGCCAGGCCACGAATGCTCCCCTACTATGATATGGTCTGATGGGCATTAGACCATGTGGACATACCAACCAGAACCATCATCAAAGAGCAGAAGGTCACCATCGGGACTTTCAAACCTGAACATATGCAAGCTATGTACAAGTTTCCCACAACATCCGACCTTACATATGTTGCCGAATTCTTGGAAAAGTTCAAACAGAAGGAATGTGTGTAGTATGACAAGACTATGTCTAGCCTAATAAGAGATTGGGTTTCACACCCTGCGAAGTTCAAGGTAGACAGTAATGGTATATATTCAATAGCTTCCTTGGAACAACAGTTCAAGTATGTAGCTATGATGACATGCAGATTATATGGGAGAGAGGACACCTCACATTTCTTTCTTCAATGGGTGCCTCTAATACATCAAGTCACCGAAGGCTGTTCCTTCAACTGGGCGAAAATGTTGTCTGATACCTTGACCAATCGGGTTACAGAGTATTGGGTGCAGAAAGAGAGAGGGAAAATTTCTTCATTTTTTATGTCCGCATACATTATGGACGTCGTGTGTTTTCTAACACCATTTCCCTTAATGAGATGGAGTTGGACTCCAGCAGAGGATGAGCCCATCCATGTCTATCATTTGAAATTGTGGGAAAATAAAGCGGTAAATTTCGTATATGAAATCCTCAACTGGGTGATGGTACCGCTGCATGTCACTATTTTCGGCCACCAGCCACCCAAGATCTCGGACAGTATAGTGATGAATTTGAGTAGCATAGCTGACTGGTATGTAGAAGCCAAATTCTCATATCTCAGATTTTTCGGGGCTTTTGTTCCCCCGCATGCATTGCCATTATTCATCCCCGACATGCTGGCTTGTCGTGAGGTTTCTAGACAAACAGTAATCGGTGGTATAAGCAAGGAGCTTAAGGGATACTCAAAAAAGGTATGGCCACCTTTTCCTGTTCATTTAAATTCATATTCTTTGTTAGATTTAGGGCATGCTAAAGCTGAGGTAGCAGCCCTGGAAGACCTAAAATTGGTCCTTATTGAATTCAAGAATCACGATCCGCAAAGGGTCGTCAGTAATCATTTGGCCAGTTGCGGACTCAAGAGATTTGAGCACGAAAATTCACCCTCGGATGAAATTTTTCGAGGCGCAAGATCTTATGCCGAGATTTTAGCTTGGATACAAACCTTGGCACCTGAAGAGAGGGCCGATGTTTAGAAATTCCAAGAACATCGATGCAGTTGTCTTCCCGCAATATTACAGGGTGAGAATCTGAGTACAGTGGAGGTGAAACAAAAATATGCTGAAGGCTCCAAGGATGTGACTCCCGGTCAAGAAAAACACTAGGATCGGGAAGAGAAAACTAAGAGTCCGAAAGCAGAGATAAAGACTCCCAACCCGTCGAAGAAGCAGACTTCAGTTACTACCCCGAGACAATCAGCGAAGCAAATCGGAGATCCTATCGCATATGTTACCCCCTTGCAATCAACTCAAGGAAATATTGACGCAGGGTGGATATTAAATGAATAATTGAGGCCTATAAGGGTGGAAGAGCTCCCTCCAAATGAGTTCTTATTTGATAAGAAGAGAAAGGCAGTGGTAAAGAGAGAATTCTATCAGGAAGGGGAATCGACATCCAAGAAATACAAAGTATTGACTAATGGGAAGGACAAGAAGAATGAACAGTTCACGACGAAAATAGCTGGGACATTAGGGGAATATGCCAAAATGAACCAATTTTTAGTTGGGGTTTTGAAAAACTAGCTGAAATGAAAAAATTGCCTCATCAAAACCCTAGAAGCCAAACTAGCCACAGCAGCGGAGGCTGCCAAAGACCAGGCGAGTGTAGGAATAGAGCAAGCAAGGTTGGTCGATAAAAGTGAGATAGAGTTTCTCAAGACTAAGCTCAAACAAGAATAGCTGGTGGTTCAGAATGGTCAGATGCAAGTGGGCCAGCAAAAATATTTGATCGAACAGCTACAGGCTAGAGTGGAAATTGCCGAAAGTAAAGTGATAAATATCGGGATGTTCCAGTCCTAGGCGATGGAGATTTGGAGGAGAGTTTCTTCGGCCCAGCAAAATTTACTCACCAAGGTAGAGGTGATTCGGGACAACTGCTTGTTGGTTAATCAATTTTTGGAAAATTTATTTGTTAGAGAAAGAGAAGATGGAGCAGCACGGGTCGCCTTTCAAGAGGCTGTGATAGCTACAAACAACAGAGAATCAGGAAGTACTCCCAGGTTTACCATTTTAGAGCATACCAGAGAAAATATTATATTAAAAGAATGGGAACACAACATATCGAAAGGTAAGCTGCAAGCCAAGAGGGTAACGAAATCCTTAGAAGAGGCTTTTAGTTCTATAGATGGTAATCTGCTAGGCATTGATAGTGGAGGTAACGTCGAGGCATTGATTCAAATGAATATGGCAAAAATCTCACTTGATTTAAATGAAAAAGAGGAAAGAGATTCAGTCGAGATCTCACAAGTGACTATGGCATACATAGTCCAAATAGATAAATGTATGATTAAACCGAGTGTGCAATTGTGCACTATCGACATCATAGATAGACAGATGGAAGACAGGTTACCGCAATTAGCCCGAGATTGTTACTCTTTTGAAGCCAATTGTCAAGCAGAACTGTCAAGGCTGATATCTCAGTTGGTGGAAAGGTGTGTCACTTGTACCGAGCATGCGCGAGGACAAGCTTCTGACACCAAATAAAGACACAGAGAAAGAAATGGAACGATTTCTCTCCTCCTTATCATAACTAAAAATTTTGCAACGATTGAGATTCCATCTTATTGTAAAACTGTATAAATATACCATAGAAAGAAAGAAAAAAAGGTTGGACCTTTTTGTGTCGATTGTAACAGAGGTTTTACATTTTGAGAGTTGATATAAAGCAAATCCGAAGATTCTCAATTCCGTCACGACTGTGTTATGAGTTTGTTTTCTTGTATCTCATATTTCGTTTCATTTCATATTCGTATCTGATAAATGCTTCGCTATAATTTAGTGCAACCTCTACTATAGTGAATAAACTTTGGTTTTCTATATTGTTTACTATCTTTCCTCTGTACTTTATCAACAGGTATAAGACCAGTCAACACTTTCAGAATTCTATATATATTTTATGCTTCATCGGGTTTTTTCTTCACATTTTTCTTCTTCTGTTTATACGTGATATTCTCCCTTGATAGGAGTCTTACTAGATAGACAGCTAAATTTTTTCTCCCACCTCATACATTTTATTAAAATATAACCCAATTACAAGAAAGAGCTTTTGATTTGCACCCCTTTTTCATTCCTGAAACCGTAAATTCTCTTTTATACGACCGAATTGAGACAACACTTAAATTCCCCCTGAAGTTTTCTTATTTTACTGTTCCTCCATGACTGTCCCTGTACCAACACAGCCCAATATCGAACCCGGATTATCAAATCAAATGCACATTGCCTTAAACCTTTTCGATACCATTCTTAAAACAACCACTACCCGGGTTGAACTCGAACGTTCATGGGCAGTGATTGAACAGGATATAAACATCTAGGAACAGTTGGAAGCTAGACAACGCCAACACAGAAATCATCCCTAGTTTCCCTTGCCAAAGGTTGACGTTTCTCTCTTCTCTACCCTTTACCCACTTTCGGATGCCTAGACACTATACTTTTAAGCCTTAAGTACAGACTTTGGAACAACATCTTTTTTGGCGTCGTTGTCGGGGACCGATGTTACGAAATTTTTTCCCTTAGAAAATGACATTTTTTTTCGTTGAAAGTGTTACCCTTTGATAGTGAACAAAGAGTACACACCTTTTTAAGGCTTTCCAATCTTTCACTTGGTGACTCCACAAATAATAAACTTGCATCCGGTCGAAGGAATACCAGACAAAACCCGGATGGTAAGAAGATTACACCCGTTACCGATCCCGAGAATATTCTAAAGGCAAGAGGCTCTCTTAAGCCAACCGTTGTAGTCTATAAGCTTAAACACCCAGAAATGAAGACTAAGAGTTCTTCTGAACCTTCAACTTCACACAGTCCTCTCTTTGATACATATCTAACGTTAAACTGCTCCGAAGTTAGGAGTGAGATTCATCCGATAATCCCCTTAGTACACAAAGGAAAGGGCCCTTTTGAAAGTTCGTCTGCAGTTGACATACCATCTTTCCTTCAGTTAAATTTCCCGACCTCACCTAATTCTGAAAGTGTGTTACACATTCGGTTTCCACACCCATCGGTTCTCCTGATTTCATCTCTTGCAAATCTGAGGAACCAAGTCCTCGCGTTCCTTATCATTCATCGTCGGATTTTCCTCTTCACGAAGAAAATAAAGATTCACTTTTAACTTTCTGAAACCCCCTTTACAACTTTCCACTAATAACGATGGCAACCGTCGGAGGAGGAGGTGGAGGGGTTATTGGAGGAGGAGGGGGAGGAGCTCCTGTAGGAGGAGATGGAGGCCAAGGGCCTGCCCCCCCTCCCAGAGTGTTTGCGAAAGTTGCAGCAAGATACACTCCCTTGGTATTTCCCGTTCCTCTGCATGACCTTCCCGAAAATTATATAAAAAAATTTCCAAAATTCACTGGGGAAGGAGATCTGACTCCAGTCGAACACATTAATTTCTTTGATCAATTCGCAGACATCCTAGGTATCGAACATGAGTACGTGTATTCGATGCTTATTGTCCAAACCTTCGAAGGCCAAGTCCGAACTTGGTTTTAGGGTCTACCTACATCATCTATGTTGTCTTATGACGCCTTGGAAGATGCTTTCCTTAGACAATGGGGTGAAATAAAGGACCACCTATATTATTTAACCGAATTTGGGTCTTTAAGAAAAAAGAATTCAAAAACAGTTATGGAGTTTATTCAAAGATTCAACAAGTTATATAGCAAAATCTCAGCCGAGGTTAAACCATCCCAACCCGCGGCCAAAGTAAATTTCACAGGGGCCTTCGAACCGGATTTTGCACTCCTTTTGCGAGAAATAAAGGGATCCACTCTAAACCGAATGCAGGATGACGCTATATAAATTGAGTCAAATATGATGGCTTCTGGTAAGCTTAAAGCTAAAGTAGAAATGGGAAACTGAGAAATTAAACACTTTAGAGAACAAGCAGGTCCGTCAGGGTCTAATAGATCCACATATGACAAAGTAGAGGATATGGCCAGGGTGATTAAAGAACTATATAATAAAATATACAGAATGGACCTAGAATAGGCCAAAGCTAATTCTTTCGCCAAAAAGGATTTCAAGAGGAACCCCAACCCCCCAAACTAGCAAAGACAGATAAAAAACGAAGATAAAAAAATACAAGCTCCCCTAAAGAACAAAAATTTTATAGGAGCGAACGATATCCAAGATTTCGGAGATTCGGATAATGATGTCACAAACTTCGGTGATGACTGCACACAACTGTATCTGACTAGAGAAGATTATGAAAAATCTCTAAACACTCAACAACCATCGGTTAAGGGTGAAGAAAGTGATCATACTGACCTTTGTGGCTCTCAACAAGAAATTGAAATGATAATGGCCGAGATCCAACCTAAGTACAACTTGAGATCTAAGAGTAAGCCCATCCTCCCAAGAGGTCAAACTTATGAGCCTACTCCGGAAGAGACCCTATTACCTAACAACAAAGAAAAAGTAGTAAGAACACAAGAGTCCGAAGTGGGAAAAGTTGAGACCCAAGCACAAGAAACCGAAACAACGAATAAAATTATGCCTTCAACCAAGACCATGAGTAATAAAGCGGTCCAGATGAATAACTCGAAAAGGAAGGATTCAGAAGTCCCAACTAAAGAAACAGACAAGGTGAGTGGAGTTTTCAGTTTTGAAAATGAGATAAATAAAATTAAGATACCAATCCCTCTTGTAGAACTAGCAAAAAACCTCGTTTATCAGAAGCAGATTACCAAAGTGATGGGTGTCTCAGAGCTAGAAATCCAGTCTGACGTTTTAAACTTGGAAGATGACAAACCTAACATCACTTTTGGTCCACATTTTGAAGGGGTCAAAGACATTATTGCTCCCTTTTATATCACTTTAAATGTATACGATCAATTGCTACATAATTTCATGTTAGACTACGGAGCCTCCCATAACGTCATGCCTAAAATTATTATGGACAAATTGGGTCTCCATATCACCAGACCTTATGGATATATTTACTCTTTTGACTCAAGAAGGGTTAAGTGCATGGGAATGATAAAGGATTTAGTAGTTACCCTGGCACAGGTCCCGGTTAAGAGTATCTTGATGGATGTTGTTATTGCTGATATTCCCCCTAAGTATGGCTTATTTTTGTCTAGGTCATGGGGAGCCAAGCTGAGGGGTTCTCTTCAACTGGATATGACGTTTTCCACAATTCCTGTGTTTGGTGGGTAATTTACTCGGTTGTACAAAGAGACGAGGTTAGCATATACAGTAAGCGACCCTCAAAACCCGAACAATTTCCCTATTTACATCGTGGATCAAGATTTAGGAAATTGTATCTTATGTTTTGATGACGGTTTAGATGGTTGTCCAGAGGAAAACGATATAGAGCATGAAGATTCAGGTTACATGACAGAGGATCTGTGTAGCAACAGTGTTTGGAAAATGTTTTTTGGTGGTGCCTCAACTTGTGAAGGAGATGGTGCAGGAGTGATTTTAGTGGATCCCGAAGGAAATTTCATTGTTCCTTTTTCTTACAAACTGCAATGGGACATAGATTATACTAACAATCTATGTGAATACAAAGCGTTGGTCTTAGGATTAGAGGCTGCCAAGAAGCTCAAAATAAATAACTTAGAGGTATACGGAGATGCAGATTTAATAGTCAAAAAAATAAATCGACAGTACCAAGCCAAGCATCCCAGATTAAGATCATACAGGAACTATGCCTGGGATCTGATGGAAAACTTTTTCTCATCCGTAAATGTCCACTTCATCCCACGTGCAGATAACTTACATGCTGATGGATTAGCTAAAGCAGCTTCAACCTTCACTCCTCCCACGACTTTCAAATTGAAGTATCACATAGAGATAAGAAACAAACCATCTATACCAGACAACATCCAACATTGGTAGGTTTTTGAGGATGATGAGCAAATTAAGAAGTTTCTTGAAGCAATAGGTGATTTTTCTGAAACCCACGCAGATCAAGAAAACTAGAATGACAATATATGGATCATGCAAGAAGGGGAAGACCCTCAAATCTTTCAAGATGAAATCGCAAATCATCACATGATGGTCCTTAAAAACAACCAGATTCCGAAGGGATTGATCCCTCTGGAAAGACTTTTTTATCAAAACGACATACCTGTGAAATCCGCCTTACAACCCCAACCAGAAGAAGTGGAGGACTGTGATATAGGAACCAAAGAAGAATCCAGGATGGTAAAAATATCCAAATTCCTCCCTCTCGAAATAAAAAGTAAGTATAAAGACCTACTCAGGTAGTATAAGGATATTTTCGCTTGGTCTTATGATGAGTTAAGGACATACGACACTTCTGTAATTGATCACAAGATACCTCTAAATCCTGGGGTCAAACCATTTAGGAAAAAGCTTAGACAGATAAACCCCTTTTTGTTACATGTGATCGAAAAAGAAGTTAAGAAACTTTTATACGCGAAAATAATAGTACCTCTGAGATATTCAGACTGGGTAGCAAACCTGGTCTCAGTTAGGAAAAAGAATGGGGAAATCAGAATGTGTGTGGATTTCAGAAATCTAAATAAGTCATCTCTTAAGGACAACTATCTGCTGCCCAAAATGGACCATGTGCTAGAAAAGGTAGTTGGAGCCAACAAAATGTCTATGATTGACGGGTTCTCTGGTTATAATCAAATCGCCATGAATGAACAAGATAGAGAATAAACCGCTTTCACTACACCATGGGGTACGTTCATGTATGATAAAATTCCTTTTGGTTTGATGAATGTAGGGGCCACGTTACAGCACGCTATGGACATCACTTTCATCGGTGAAAGGGATAATTTCGTAGTTATTTATCTTGACGATTTGACGGTTTTCTCTAAAACCGACGAAGAACACTTGATACATCTTAAACAGACATTCCAAAAATGCCGCAGGTTTGGTCTATCTTTAAATCCAAAGAAATCACATTTCACCATGYGGGAAGGTAAGCTTTTGGGTCATATCGTATCTAGGGATGGAATCAGGATTGATCCTAAGAGGATTGAAGCGATAGATACTATAAATATTCCCAGAAATGTAAAAGAAATTCAATCTTTCTTAGGAAGAATAATTTTTTTACGAAGATTTATCCTAAATTTCGCTGAGATTGTAAAATTGATCACAGGTATGTTGAAAAAGGACAGCGAAGTAAAATGGACAACCAAGGCCAAAGCGTCGTTCGCACACATTAAGAAATTCATAAGAGAGGCAACTGTGTTAGTGAGCCCTGACTATCTAAAGGATTTTCTTATTTTCTCATTTGCCTCCGAACACACGATTGTCGCGGTGCTCCTACAAAAGAACAAAGAAGGTTTCGAACAACCGATCGCTTTTTTTAGCAAGAGCCTTAGAGACACAGAACTGAAGTATGATATAATAGAAAAACAAGCGTACACCATGGTAAAAGCATTAAAGGCATTCAGAACATATGTACTACACTCCAAGATAATTGCGTACGTACCTACCAGTTCTATGAAAGATATTTTGGTACAACTAAACATCGATGGAAAAAGAGGGTGATGGCTTGCCAAAATCCAAGAATTTGATCTGGAAGTCAAACCGACTAAATTGATAAAAGGAAAAGGCCTGGGCGAACTCTTAGCTGAGTCGAATTTTAGAGCCCTAGGTATCAATTGCCTGCAAGAAGGCGATGAAGACCTGAACCTAAACGAGCTGAATGAGAAAACAGGCCTGAACATGATCGAAGAGAAGTTCATATAATCAGGCTGGTACAGAGACATAGTATCATACCTGCTAACTCTAAAATGCCCAAATGAGCTATCACCATCAAAATCCAGGACTTTAAAACTTCATGCGGTTAAATATTGCATCGCCAAATGTCGACTATATTGGAAAGATCCACTCGGTTTCTTGTTAGTCTGTTTAGTCGAATTGGAAACTCAGCGGGTTATAGACGAATTTCATGAGGGAGTCTATGGGGGGCATCACGCTTAGAGAGCTACAACTGACAAAATTTTGAGGGTTGGGTACTACTGGCCAAAACTTTTCTCGAACGTTAATGCTAAAGTCTGAGCCTGCAACCCTTGTCAACTATTTGCAGGTAAACAAAAGATCTGGGCACTGCCTTTAGTTCCAGTCAAAGCTGAAGCCCCATTTCAACAATGGGGTCTATATTTCATAGGCAAGATTAATCCCCATTCTAGTGCTCAACACAAGTGGATCTTAACCACAACAGATTACTTTACTAAATGGGTGGAAGCCATTCCAACCAAAAAGGCAACAAACTCGGTGGTAATCGATTTTTTAGAAGACAACATTTTGTCTAGATTTGGTTGCCCCTGAAAGATAGTTACAGACAATGCCCAAGCCTTTAAATCTATGGCTATGATCAGTTTCTTTCAAAAGTATAACATTGTTCTTGGCCATTCCATAGCATATTACCCCTAAGGAAATGGATTGGTCGAGTCATCTAACAAGAGTCTGATAAATATAATCAAGAAAGTATTGGATGAAAACAAAAGGTCTTGGCATGTGCACTTAAAATATGCATTGTGGGTGAATCGCATAAGCAAAAAAAGGTCTATCGGCATTTCACCTTTTCAGATGGTATATGGGACAGATGTTGTGTTGCCTATAAACCTAGCGCTTCCAGTGATGAAGTTATGGCAAGATCAAAATGAAGAACCCAATCATGTCACTAGGAGGATAAATCAGTTGATTAAGGTTCAACGGCATAGAGTCGAAGTAGATGAAAAGTTGCAGAAGTACCAAGATGACATGAAGGCATTATTCGACCATAGAGCAAAGGACAGAGATTTCCTCCCAGGTGATTTAGTATTAAGGTGGGATGCAAGAAGGGAAGAAGCAACAAAACATGGTAAATTTGATCACCTTTGGTATGGGCCATTCAAAGTCTCGACTCTGGAAGGAAAAATTATTTCCTACTGGAAAATATAGACGGTGAAATCCTCAATGCCCCTATCAACGGGCATTATCTGAAGCATTATATGATGTAACAACTGCCAAAAAAAAAAAGGAAAATAAATTTTGTATATATATATATATATTTTCATTTACGCATTGCTTTTGATTTTCTTTTTTCTTTCATGAACTTTTGACACCTTTCGGATAGCCCCGATAACCTTCGTATTTGCCTCTTACGGGATTCTAGCTGCACAAAAAACAAGAAGGAGAAGTAAACCAAAAGTTGGTGTCAGAAATAAATCGTCTTAAACAGGTGATACCCAAGATTTTTGATATTGTGCAAAGAAATTGAAACGAAAAGGTAAAGATGAGATTTCCTAAAAGACATGTTCTAAAGGACTATTAAAGAAAACTGAGGTAACCTCATTCAAATAGCAACATCGTCTGAACTGATAAATAACAGAGTTGTTTCTTAAACTGATAAATAACTGACGAATTAAACGATTCACTCAAATTAAAAGTAGCCAGTCAAAGTAAAGTACCCCTGAAAATATCTACAAGAGTCAGTTTTGAATTTTTGACCTCTGTATTTTCAGTTCGTAAGTCACTACCTGTCACCCTTTTTTATCTTCGGGTTTACCTTTTAAAAAGTCAGCATCTTTCTGTTTCTCATCAGAAGGGATAAGAGTTTCCATTTCAAACCTCGTGAGCTTCAAAGCAGATTGTGGAAAGAAAGCAGGTCTTCACAACTCCTCGATCCCCTACTAAACGAAGGGACGCTTAAAGTGATCCCAACTTTCCTAGTTTTTTCAACAATATCGGAGGATTGAGGCTTTCTCAAATAGAATGCCCTAAGAAAGTTTTTTCCCTTTTTTCCCTAAGAACGAAGGTGTTGTGAAGGTTAAGGGAAGGTTGGTACCAAGTAATCAAAGTAAGTTGATAGACCTATAATGCAAAATATTACACAGATATCATCCCTGATACAAACTGATTGCCCCCATCTTCGCGCTCTAAAAAGAAAATTATAAGACAAGTGGTGAAAGGAAATTCAGAAATGATTGCCCCCATATAGTCCAAGAGACGATGAAAGTAAATTCAGAAATGATTGCCCTCATCTCAGCATTTAAATTCACAAATATATTCCGAAGTGGTGAAAGGAAATTCAGTAAAAGGGGCCATATAACTTCACCGTGGTATTGAACAGGCTCACTGGCAGTGAAGCAATATCTGAGATATCTGTAAGGCTTTTATACATGAATATCACTCTACTCTGGTAACCAATTCTTTTTAAAAAACCTGATCTACATCCCAAGTTTCGATGGGGCTTCCCGATTAAAAACATATAATCTTCTTCTTTTGATGCAAGCTGATAGCCACAAGATCTGTTGGGTCTCCTAGAATTGTTTTGATTGTCTTAAGGCAGACCTGAATTTAGTAACGGGAAAGGGAAAGTCATGAAAGGGACTACGACTGAGTTTAAAAAGAGTATCTGAGTTTGAAAAGATTTTCAAGGTAAAAAACGAAGTCTCTTTTCCCTTCGATACCCTGTTCTCAGGAACCTTTTCGCCTGATTGAAGCTATTGACTCCAATTACCCAATATCGACACATGGTCTACTGTTCTTCTCATCTTACAAGAAAATGGGATCCCTAGTTGGAGCCTATGTTGGAGCCGCCTTTGTTTTTCTAGCCCATCTCGAATTTCATGTCTTAATGCTCGAAATCGAAAGATGGTTTTCGTATTTTCCATCTCTGGTTTCAAAATCTCTGAAGTCTTATCACGCAAGCAATGATAATTATTATACTCTTGAGGAAAGTTGTACTTTTCATCAAATTTTTCCCCCTTTTTCCTACCTCATGATTTCGCATGTTGGATGCTATAGATCACGTAGTTCACAAGTCCCAAGCAACGAAACGGCGAAATCGCTTTAAAATTTTACCCAGGGCAGTAACGGGAGTAAAATTTTCCTAAATCATGATTAACATCATCGGGTTTTCGTGCCTCGAAGTTCACTAAATCCAAAAGTCTTATTGTCATAACCCCGATAGTAGAAACCACGAAGTCCTTATTTTATTAACTCGTGTCAAGGTTAAAGATAAAAACTAAGCCATGGTTAAGTTCTATTAGAAATTCGCCACGCGGCATGTTCTCTTTTAAAAAGCTACACTGTTTAATCCCCGAGTCGCGAAGTCATGATAAAGATATGAACATAATTAATTAAACACTTAATCCAATTTTATCCTCCCTTTTAATTAAAATGTATCATCGCGATCTCGCAACTCGGCATGCAAACTTCCCGGAAGTTATACCTTCGAAGCTCTGAGTTGCGATATGGAAATATAAATAATTACGTAATTAATTAAGTGCCTAATCACAATTACATTTTTATTAACCAAAGTCAATCATCACAATTTTGGGTGTTAGAGGTTCAAAGGGTTAAAGCAAAAATTCCCGATACAACGAGTACCGAAAGATTAATTAACTTTGGTAAAACCGGATTAATTATCCTAAATCAGTATCTTCCATGTTTTGATGCTTGCACAATTTACGAAGTAGTCTTAATTCTTCCTTACACCAACTGACATTTCGAACTGCCAAAATTTATGGCATTAATTAGAAATAAGGTGAATCGACAAATAAAGATTGGGTTTTTATTGCTAAATTTATTTCTAAACATGATTTGACCGATTTGTTCTTAAAAAGTACCGAGTTTTCGAATATATAGAGATGTTGTTCGTTATAACAAATTCATTTCTATATTACGCAGAGCACACTTTCTCAGCGAGCTAACTTCTGTATGTATACATATTTTTATCGCAGAAGAGCTAAAGAAGGATCTCCCGTCATGGCCCCGAGAAAAGCATCTAAAGCCAGCGTTGAGGTTTTAAGACAAGTTTCGGACAATGTCATTGATACTTCACCTCGAAGTGTTGACTCTGTCCCAAACTGGTTATTTGTTTCTGATGTTCTGCAGGCCGAATTAGTGGATTATTCTGATGATTCCAGTGACAATGAAAAAGATAGCATAACCACTAAATATAAGATCGTCATTCAATCGGGAATGCATAAAGTAGCGGCCAGGCCATGACTGCTCCCCTACTATGATATGGTTTGATGGACATTAGACCATGTGGACATACCAACTAGAACCATCATCAATGAGCAGAAGGTCACCATCGGGACTTTCAGACCTGAACATCTGCAAGCTATGTACAAGTTGCCCACAACGTCCGACCTTACATATGATGCTGAATTCTTCGAAAAGTTCAAAAAGAAGGAATGTGTGCAGTATGACAAGACTGTGTCTAGCTTAATAAGATATTGGGTTTTGTACCCTGCAAAGTTCAGGGCAGACAGTAATGGTATATATTCAATAGCTTCCTTGGAACCACAGTTCAAGTATGTAGCTATGATGACATGCAAATTATATGGGAGAGAGGACACGTCACATTTCTTTCTTCAATGGGTGCCTCTAATACATCAAGTCGTCGAAGGCTGTTCCTTTGACTGGGAAAAAATGTTGTATGATAGCTTGACCATTCGGGTTACAGAGTATCGGGCACAGAAAGAGAGCGGAAAAATTTCTTCATTTTTTATCTCTGCATACATTATGGACGCCGTGTGTTTTCTAACACCATTTCCCTTAATGAGCTGGAGTTGGACTCCAGCAGAGGACGATCTCATCCACGTCTATCATTCGAAATTGTGGGAAAACAAAGCGACAGATTTCGTATATGAAATCTTCAACTGGGTGATGGTACCGCTGCATGTCACTATTTTTGGCCACCTGCCACCATGGATCTCGGACAATATAGTGACGAATTTGAGCTGCATAGCTGACTGGTATGTAGAATTTGAATTCTCATATCTCAAAGTTTTCGAGGCTTCTGTTCCCCCACATGCATTGCCATTATTCGTCCCTGACAAGCTAGCTTGTCATGAGGTTGCTACACAAACAATAATCGCTAGTATAAGTAAGGAGCTTAAGGGATACTCAAAAAAGGTATGGCCACATTTTCCTGTTCATTTAAATTCATATGCTTTGTTAGATTTCGGGCATGCTAAACTGAGGCAGCAACCCTAGAAGACCTAAAATTGGTCCTTATTGAATTCAAGAAGCATGATCCACAAAGGGTCATGAGTAATCATTTGGCCAGTTGCGGACTCAAGAGATTTGAGCACGAAAATTCACCCTCGGATGACATTTTTCGAGGCGCAAGATCTTATGCCAAGATTTTAGCTCGGATATAAACCTTCGCACCTGAAGAGAGGGCCAATGTTCTGAAATTCCAAGAACATTGACGCAGTTGTCTCCCCGCAGTATTACGGGGTGATAATCCATGTATAGTGGAGGTGAAACAAAAATATGCCAAAGGCTCCAAGGATGCGACTCCCAGTCAAGAAAAACACCAGGATGAGGAAGAGAAAACTAAGAGTCCGAAAGAAGAGATAAAGACTCCCGACCCACCAAAGAAGCAGACTCCGGTTACTACCCCGGGACAATCAGCAAAGCAAATCGGAGATCCTATCTCATCTGTTACCCCCTTGCAGTCAACTCAAGGAAATATTGACGCAGGGTGGATCTTAAATGAATAATTGAGGCCTATAAGGGTGGAAGAGCTCCCTCCAAATGAGTTCTTCTTTGATAAGAAGAGAAAGGCAGTGGTAAAGAGAGAATTCTATCAGGAAGGGAAATCGACATCCAAGAAATACAAAGTATTGACTGATGGTAAGGACAAGAAGAATGAACAGTTCACGACAAAAATAGCTGGGACATTAGGGGCATATGCCACAGTGAACCAATTTTCAGTCGGGGTTTTGAAAAACCAGCTGAAACAAAAAAATTGCTTGATCAAAACCCTAGAAGCCAGACTAGCCACAACAACGGAGGCTGCCAAAGACCAGGCGAGTGTAGGAATAGAGCAAGCAAGGTTGGCCGATAAAAGTGAGATAGAGATGCTCGAGACTAATCTCAAACAAGCACAACTGGTGGTTCGTAATGGTCAGATGCAAGTGGGCCAACAAAAATATTTGATCAAACAGCTACAGGCTAGAGTGGAAATTGCCAAAAGTAAAGTGATAAATATCGGGATGTTCCAGTCCCAGGCGATGGAGATTCGGAGCAGAGTTTATGTGGCCCAGCGAAATTTACTCGCCAAGGTAGAGGTGATTCGGGACAACTGCTTGTTGGTTAATCAAGTTTTGGAAAATTTATCTGTTAGAGAAAGAGAAGCTGGAGCAGCACAAGTCACCTTTCAAGAGGCTATGATAGCTACAAACAACAGGGAATCAGGAAGTACTCCCAGGTTTACCATTTTGGATCAGACCAGAGGAAATATTCTATTAAAAGAATGGGAACATAGCATCTCGGAAGGTAAGCTGCAAGCCAAGAGGGTAATGAAATCCTTAGAAGAGGCTTTTAGTTCTATAGACGGTAATTTGCTAGGCATTGATAGCGGAGGTAATGCCGAGGCATTGATTCAAATGAATATGGAAAAAATCTCACTTGATTTAAATGAAAAAGAGGAAAGAGATTCAGTCGAGATCTCACAAGTGACTATGGCATACATAGTCCAAATAGATAAATGTATGATCAAACCGAGTGTGCAATTGTGCGTTATCGACATCATAGACAGACAGATGGAAGATAGGTTGTCGTAATTAGCCCGAGATTGTTACTCTTTTGAAGCCAATTGTCAAGCAGAACTGTCAAGGATGATATCTTGGTTGGTGGAAAGGTGTGTCACTTGTACTGAGCATGTGCGAGGACAATCTTCTAGCACCAAATAAAGACACAGAGAAAGAAATGGAATGATTGCTCTCCTCCTTATCACAACTGAAAATTTTGCAACGATTGAGATTCCATCTTATTGTAAAATTGTATAAATATACCATAGAAAGAAAGAAAAAAAGGCTGGACCTTTTTGTGTCAATTGTAACAGAGGTTTTACATTTTGAGAGTTAATATAAAGAAAATCCTAAGATTCTCAATTTCGTCACGACTGTGTTATGAGTTTATTTTCTTGTATCTCATATTTTGTTTTATTTCATATTCGTATCTGATGAATTCTTCGCTATAATTTAGTGCAACCTCTACTATAGTGAATAAATTTTGGTTTTCTATATTGTTTACTGTTTTTCCTCTGTACCAGCTATCAGCAGGTATAAGACCAGTCAACACTTTCAGAATTTTATATATATTTTATGCTTCATCGGGTTTTTTCTTCACATTTTTCTTCTTCTGTTTATACGTGAGATTCTCCCTTGATAGGGGCCTTACTAGATAGACAGCTAAATGTTTTCTCCCACCTCATACATTTTATTAAAATATAACCCCGTTACGAGAAAGAGCCTTTGATTTGCACCCCTTTTCATTCCTGAAACCGTAAACTCTCTTTTACACGACCGAATTGAGACAACACTTAAATTCCCCCTAAATTTTTCTTATTTTACTGTTCCTCCATGACTGTCCCTGTACCAACACAACCCAATATTGAACCCGGATTATCAAATCAAATGCACATTGCCTTAAACCTTTTCGATACCATTCTTAAAACAGCCACTACCCGGGTTGAACTCAAACGTTCATGGGCAGCGATTGAACAGGATATAAACATCCAGGAATAGTTGGAAGCTAGACAACGCCAACATAGAAATCATCCCTAGTTTCCCTTGCTGAAGGTTGATGTTTCTCTCTTCTCTACCCTTACCCACTTTCGGATGCCTAGACACTGTACTTCTAAGCCTTAAGTACAGACTCTGGAACAACAACATGCTTTGGCCTTATTTATAGATGTTTATGGAATTGTTCAATTGTGTAGTTATCTTCACTTCATTGGATGATTCTCTATGAAATCTGATTTTATCTTCCAAGACCAATCCACACATAATGGAGTGCTTTATTCTTCCATTGGAACCTTTAAAGTGAGTGAAAGCTCTTTATTTATTTCATTGTATTATTTACACATAAGTTGTTGGTTCATACCTCATGAGTTCCATGTTCTCTTTTTTCTTGGCAAATTTTCTCTACCATACCAACCTCTATCACTTTCTTCTTTGCAAACATGCTTTTCAACCATTATTACTTTGTTTCATTTTTCTATATTCAAGGGTTAAGAAAATTGTCTTAGCTTAGTATGGATATTGATGTCATTCTTTATTTGTTGGCTTGCTCTATGATTCTTCTTCATGTCATTGTTAATTGGTTTTGCACAATAACCAATTGAAATAATCATGACTCTCACAACTCTTCTCTACATGTTGGTATCTTCCATACCCTTTCTCAATATTCTCTTTTGGCATGGAATATTCAAATACAATAACCAATATCTCTTGTGGCTCTTCATACCTGCCACCATATCTTGCTTGATATAGTATCCAACCACAATGGATAGGTACTTCTCTAACACTTCTGCTAAAATATGAATTTCACTTATTATTTATAATAAATATTCTATATGCATTCTTATTCAAGACACCATCTTCTTGGTTCCTTATTCTTCATGATTGAACCTAGAGTCGTATCTACAACATACCCTAACAATCATCATTCATGGAATTTGAGCACCTTGTTAACAAACCTTACTTAACACTATAGTTTTGAGTGTTCCTACTCATCAACAACACTAACTTGTTGTTAAGAACTCAACTTGTTTTCATTGTCATGCTATTTCACCTCCAAATATGCCTCCACACCACTCCAGATTAGCCTTCATTTCTCAATATTCACAACTAGAATGCACCTTTATTACCTTAAACTTTCTTTCCAAAATTAAAATTGCTTTGGAAGTTTTCCACATTTGATAGTTGCATTTTTCATTCAAGCTCAAAATTCATGTTCCTCCAAGTTTCAGAAACAACCAGATGTATCCCTTTAATACTTAAACCTTCTATTATGTTCTCTTATGTATTTCCTTTCTAATGGATATAACCATGCTCAATTATGAGCTTTGAGATGAAAGTTATGGCTCTCTGAATTTGTCATTTCTACCCAATTTGTGCACTTTTCTCATTGGTGCAATCAAGGTTAGAGACCAGCTTTTTCCATCTATATAAGAAAATATGGGGAGAACTAAGGAAAAATCGTGTCGTGTGCATATTGTAATTATGATTTTGAGCACTCAACAACTTCTAAATTAATGAATTTATGCTCCAATCAATTTCTACATTAATCTTGAATTGTCGACTTTATCCTTTTTGCACCTTCTCTAGACATAATGTTTTGCCAAAACTACTATCTTTCAAATGGAGAAAAATGGAAAAAACTTCAGTAATAAAAATTCATAGAGATTGTTGAGTAGATCAAATGTAAACTATTTTTTTTTTTCATATTGGTGATATTGGGTCCCTTTTCTTCCATGGAAGATTTCAAAATCCACCAAAATGTCTCCCATAATAGCGGATTTTGGCTTGTTTCTAAATCTCCACTCCAAACTAGTTCTAATTTGTCAAAATTCTCCACTATATTTCTTCATTCTTTCCCATTTTCCTTACTATCCAAATTTCATCAGTAGTAGGGCTATTGACGATGAGCACCACCCTGTTCTTTGAAAACCATTGATTGTCACTTTCTATAATTTTGGAGCCGAATCAGTCAATGAACCTCATTGGTACTTTTATAGTCCTCGTCATCATGGACCTACAGTTGAAATTTCACCTGATTCTCGATTTCCCTACTCCTACTATGACCAAAACAAAATTTTGTCTCGAGACTTATTTTTTAATATGTTTTTGGTGTCACATCCTTTCTAACATGGAATGACACATTCTTTTTATTGTGGCATTGGTTTCCACATGTCATCCTTTAACATTTACATGTCATCTCCCTCACCTCCATGTCATTTGACCCTATCATTATGGCCCTTTTTTACCTTTTTTCCTCATTACTTTATTAACTTTACTATTATGTTTAATTAATTGTGGTCCACCTGTACCCATATGTTCTTATCCACCACTTGGCATGATCTTAGCCATGGATGTGACAACAAGTCCACTTATATCATTGATTCCTCCACCTAGCATGCTACTATTGGATGATTTTATCAGGGGGTCTCATCTTTTACCATTCATCTATTGACACACATGTTCCCACACCCACTATCTATATCGAAGGTCTATATATATTACAGGGCGTGAACATGTTGGTATTTAAAATGCCCCTTTTCTTTCACAGTATTTTTACCGTCTAGGGGACACAAATCACCCTGAAGACAATTTCAGAGCCCAAAATCATGTTTCAAAAACTGCCTCACATGACTTTGCAAACCTTTTACCATTCTTTGTCATGCGACTTGCCTCCACCACCTTGGACTGATTCGAAAAGATCTTTTAAAGACTATGGTTAAGTTTTAAAGCATGAGTTCATTAACCATTTAGGAATGGAAGAAAGAGGAAGAATTAATGATATAACATGGAAACCATAATAATAAATAAATATATGAAAGTAATCACAAGGAATCAGCAAACCATAACAACAAAGTTGTTAACGTAGTTCAACAAGATCGCCTACATCTCTGGGCCTTTGTCTCATTGGGTGAGGCTTTCTTATTTCTCTTAAATGATTCAAAAGTACATCAAAAAAGTGTCAAATGTATTACAAAATGGTTTTTATGTGTTCTACTTGACCTCAAGAATCCAACACAACTGACGGCACTGAAAAAGGTTGAGTGTAGCTCCCATAATTGGCCTGCAAAGTTCCTTTCCTCAATGGCTTCCCTGCATAAAAATGTCATTGGCTTCACAATTCTACAACATTTCTCATGTTTTGAACTTTTTTGGACTATCAAAAACCTATGGTTTATATATATTCTGATTTTGGGGTCTAAATTCAACTTCCCCCCAACTTTCTAGCCTCAGATTGGGCTCAGATCCCCTTCAAAGGGCCAAAAATCCTAAAAAATCAATAAAAAATAGCTAAAAATCCACTAAAATAAGGTCAAAACCTAAATTTTGGAAAAAAATATGCTTAAGCCCCCAGTTAGGGCACATGCCCACCTTCTGTGGTCATTTTAGGTCCATGTGGACTAGTGCTAAGGGGCGCACCTCCCTTAGCTGGAAAAGGTGCTTAAATTTAAATTTTTGAAAAGTGGGTTTTTTTCTAAAGTACTAATTTGCCCTTTGTGGTTAGCTCATTGTGCTTAAGTCATTTGAAGATGCAGTTCAAGGTGTCGAATCCCATGGAGTCCAACATTATAAATTTGACCTTTTTAAGGCCTTGACCATGGTGACATGTGGCACCCTTGGATTGGACCATGTGTCAACCCATGGTTGGCTAATCTTTTGCTACATGGACTATCAAAACTTTGACACTTGTCATCATGAAACCTTGCCACTTGTCATGACCTATTGATACCACATGTCATCACCTAATGGTTGTCGCTTGTCAAATTTATAAGCTTCCATGTGTCACATGATGATGATGCCACGTGTCCCTTGACCAATTGACTTTTTACATGTTTAACCCAAACTTCATATTGCGATAAATTTTGCATACGGACTCTATTTTTCGATCCGTTTGCGCCACCAAAAATCTTGCAAACAGAACTTAGTGATAATGTCATTTTCTTGAGAATTTGAGAAATTTGATTTTTGAGCCTTTCAAGATCCATTTGGATCATGGACCCTATCTCATGGCCACCACCTATGGACATGGAATCCACCTAGTAGCACCTTGACACCTCCACATCACCCTACCACTCCACGTCATGTGTACTGTATCTACATTAGAGGCATGGGTCCACATGATTTTCAGGAATTTTTCTCTATTAAATCTCACACACACACACACACACATATACATATTCCAACAACTCATAGCCATAATGAATTTTAGACTTTCCCTTTGCAAATCATCCACTATATATTTTCCTTCACTCTTCTGATCGAATTCAACCCCATGGCTTGTCAATTCAATGTCATTGCAAGGAATTTTAATCCACAATTTTCATGATTTTTCTTAATTTTCTATATAGAGATGAACTCTATAAATATGAATTGCACCAAGTGTACCTTTGTATACTATAATAGGAATCCAATTTTAATAAATTGAACCATCATTCCAAGAATTGTTGGTTTTAGAATGCTTCTCGAATTATTCTTCTTCGAGAATTTTATCAAACACTTAATATGCAAACTATAACTTCTTTATATGTAAATTGGTTCCTGGCCCATACAGCTTCAATGTTGTAACTAGTATCTCTAATGCCATTATGTGACATACCCAATAACCTATGTCCTCTATTGAGGCTATGGGGTACTTTTTAAAAACCACAAATTTCCTCATCTTTCTCTCATACCATATTATATCGATGTACCCAACATCCACATTACGCCCAAATCACATTTATTTTAGCTATGATACCAAATTTCCTCACTATCCTACTATTGACTAATCAATGCATGTAGATATGATAATGCAGGATCATACAAACACAATTAAATCATTCATAGATACAAATGTGGACTTACATATGCAAAAAAAATTGGATAACGATAAACCAATTCTTATCATAAACAACATTAAATCAACATAATCATAATTAAATCATAACACTTGTCTTTCTAGGAATTTAAGCACCAATCATATATAGACAATGGGTGTTCCACCCAACCATAGGATTTATATTTCCATTAATCTTTTTGCATTAGGGCCACTCTCGAGCTGAGGCTATGAGTCCACAAAGATGAAATCTCTTGTGGTTGGCTCTAACTCTCTCACACAATCCAATTCCTAGAAATTCACCATCTACAAACTCTTACAACTATCCTAATCCACCAACCGTCTTTCCCCATCAACCTAAACAACCCAAGGATGAGATACCATTCTTTGTAATGCAGACCCTTAGGTTATCCCACTTCTCTTTGGGGATATAGTACAAAGTAGATAGGAAATATCATTGCTAGGGACTCCAGGGATTCTCAGTTATAATCAGTTTTCTCAGTGACAACAATTTCCCTCACATAGGGTCATAATTTCCTCATGGTTTCATTTACCATAGTTTCGATTACAACCTTAGTGTAATAGCTTAGGCTCAGAGATAAATTCCTAGCTAAGAAATGAATGAACAACCAAACTTTGCATTACCAAAATCATGGGTTGTTCTTGCATGCCAATGATACACCACATGTTTTCCTAAGAATCCCACATATCTATCTTGGAAACTAATCCCAAGGTCCAAATATGTAGGAAAACATAATTCCAAGGCTTAAGGAATTAGGCTCATGGTAAAATAATATTATTTTTCTTTGTCCCTTTTGAGCCCCCTAAGCCCCCTTTCTTTCCCCTCTAGTGAAATCATATCCCCCATGTTTTTCTTCCTTATACTTCTACAACCTTTTATGTATATTTATTATTCAATGTTCAATTTACACATCACATTGTTCAACTTTTATCCATTCATCATATACACATAGACATTGTTATTATGGGGGATCAAAACTAGGGGTGTTACATTTGATCTAGAAATCCAAATATGGTGTCATGTTCATACCCCATGGTTCTTCTACATACAGCTCTTTCATGATATCCAAACTAACAATTTCAGCATGCATGGTATTTAACAAAATCACCCTCTAACGTGATGCATCAACAACATTATTAGACTTTCCATACCTATGTTTTAAAACAAATAAGTAGCTTTGTAAAAAATCCACATTTTTCAAATGCTTCTGATTCAACTCACCTTGATTGTTCATGTATTGCAGCCCCTTATGATCTATAAAAAACACAAATTCCTTTAGTAGAAAATAATGTCTCCATTTCTTCAAGGCTTGAACAATGGCATAGAATTATTTATCATAAATAGAGAACTTTTTCTTAGTATTATTAAACTTCCCACTAAATAATGATATTTCCTTACCATCTTGACTCAAGACCACTCCAATCATTGAACCACTTGTATCACAATCTACTTGAAATACCTTGTTGGAATCCATAAGGGCCAACACTAGCTATTAAATTACCTTCTTCTTCAAGGTTTCAAAGCACTTTGTTATTGATGTCATCCACTGGAATGCTCTCGTCTTCATACAAATAGTGATCAATGCAAAAATCCCACTAAAGCTTTTGATAAAATTCCTTTAAAATCTCCACAAACCATGGAAACTACTTACATCAAACATATATTCAGGAATTGGCAAATCCACAATGGATTTCACTTTTTTAGGATCCATCTTCAAACCCTCTTTGGAAACTATAAAACCAAAGTAAACCAATTCTTTTTGAAAGAAAGTACACTTCTTCAAGTTAATTTGTAGCTTCTTTGCTTTCATTCTTTCCAACACTTCCTTCGCATGCTCCAAGTGCTCTTCCTTGGACCTGCTAAAAACCAAAATGTCATCAAGATATATCATGGAAACAAATTCTAGATATGGCTTTAGTAACTTGCTCATTAGTCTAATAAATTTACTAGGTGCATTGGTTAATCCGAATGGCATAACCAACCCTTCAAATAGTCCATCCTTCGTCTTGAACATTGTCTTCCACTCATCACCTTCACTTATTTGAATATCATGGTATCCACTGTAACATACCCTCTTGCTAACACAAAATTTTGAAAATGCCCCCATGCATATAAAATAACCAAGGGGAAACAAGCTCATAATATAACATGCATATAACAACATACTATAAACCCATCAATGCAATTGTTCAAGAAAAACAACAAACACACAAAATTCCATAAAACAAATACACAGCAGAAATAACATCATAAACATAACAAAAAAATTATCTGTTTATAAACATAACCAACTGGCTGGGTACGAAGGACGTTTCTCCCAGCCATAGGCTTGTTGTTCATTTTCTCTCAACAACAAGCCACCCTTGAGATGAAGCTATGAGTCCTCAAGTAGATCCATCCCTCTTGGTTATCTACTCTCCACATTCAACAACCCAAAACCTAGGTTCTACTCCAACAAAAATTCCAATCCACCAACTTTCTTCCCCACAACTTGCAACACCCAAGGAATGGCATTCCCTTTCACTGCACATAATCCCTTGAGCCTTCCCACTTCCCTTCATTGCTCCAATGCAATCAGTTGGACAAGAATATCACAACTATGGAGTCCAAGAACTCTCATCTACTCTAGGAGTGTTGATAACAGCCTGCACAAGTCTCTTGAACCATTTCCTCAATAGGAAAGCACTCCATAGGCATGCAACCCATTTTCATAGGTACACAGGTCACATTTCTAGCATAAACATAGCCCAGTAATGGCTTCCTTCAAGCACAACATAGTTGGTCCTCTTCCAAGCACTCAACTCTTGTCTAACTACCCCAAAATTTTCTAGTAAAAACTCTCCTGTTTTTTCATATGAATTTCCTTCTTCTCCCTAGTTTGCTTGACTCTCACTCTTCCCAAAGATGATTGTACTTCAACCCCATGCTTGCAATAACTATGGAATGTGACTTGTCACACACACCCTCTTACATGAATTCAATGATTGAGTGTCTAATAATTCAAAGGAAGGATTATTTGGTAATGGCACATTAACTCAAGAAAAAGACACAGGTTTCCCTTTGGATCCCCCTTTAGCCCCCTCTCTTGTGGAATCATAACCCCCCATCATTTTTGTCCCTCTCGTATCATAACTAGTGATCATTATTTTTTTATCAATCATTTCAATGTACATTTTACATATCTTGGCCCTCGGCCATATTAATCTATATAGGCTCTTTGCCCCAAAACATATAGGCTCACTAGCCTAATCACATTTACACAATTAAATTATAATTTGTGGGGACTAAAACTAGGGATGTTATATCCACTCTTTAAATATGTCTTTGAAAATCACTTCATCCCATTCAAACAATCCATGAGGTCTTTGATTCTTGGTAAGGGAAACCGATACTTGATAGTAATATTGTTATCTCATTAATCAATGCACATTCCCCATTCGCCACACTTCTTTGGTGTTAAATTTTCTCAGATAGTTCAAGGACTTAAAATTTCTCAGTTCAACCCTTTGTTAAGTAATTCCTATACCTACCTATTTACTTCTTCACTTTCGGTGGGAGTCATTTGATAAGGAGCCTTATTAGGTAGAATTGATCCTAGAATCAAATCAATCTGATGTGAAATAATTCTCATGGAATGCATTCCCATTGCCATATCATTCGCAACAATCCTTGGAAACTCATTCAACAATTTTTGAATCTCCATTGGAACATGACTATTTTTCTCATCTTCTTGTACCTTCTTTGGAATTATTAATGAACAAAATATTGGCTTCTTTTTTTCCTTAATTTTTTTTTGGTTGGGCACAAAATTACAAGACCACTTCTACTACCACTACTCCCAGTATTAATACTATCCATTATTGTTGTATCCTCCTCCACCATTTGTTCTATCGTATAACATTGTCCATCCTTATTTAATTCATATGTATTTTCCATACCATTATGGAGAACCTTCCTATCAAATAGACACGGTCTTCCAAAAAATACATGACATGTGTCCATCTCTGACACATTACATAAAACTTGGTCACTAAAGTTGCTAATATGAAAACTTAGCAAGCATTTCACTGTCATGGTGACTTGTTAACCTTGTTGTAGCCATGAAATCAGATATGGATTGGGATGGGGGATGTACTTCAATTTCATATTTTCGATCACGTTCATTGTCACATGAATATTTTCCACATATTCTTAGACCTTCTTTGGCATTATGTCCAAAAAAAAATTCACCTTCTTTTGTTCCTTCATAAATTCTTTAGTTGAGCAAAACATTACATGACCAATTCTATTGTTACTACTTCCAACATCATTATTCTCCATTTTTGTTCCCTCCTCTTCCACCATTGGCTCTAGCCTATAAAATTTTCCATCCTTATTGAATTTATATGTATTTTTCATACCATTATGGAGAACCTTCCTATCAAATAGCCATTGTCATCCCAACAACACATGACATATGTCCATATCCACCACATCACACAATGATTGGTTACTAAAGTTTTTGATATGAAAACTTAGCAAGCATTGTACTGTCACGGTGACTTATTGGCCCTTTTATATCCATGAAACTCCATATGGATTGGGATGAGGGATGCACTTCAATTTCATCTTTTTTATCACCTCTGTGGACACCAATGTTTCTATACTCCCACTATCTATGACCAAAATGTATCATTTATCTTGAACCTTGCATTTAATTTTAAAAATCCTCTTCATCTCTTCAGGTTCCTTCATATCCTTCTTTTCAAGTTTGATAAACACCCTTTTGAACATAAGATTTTCACCATATTCATGTTAAAGTACAACAACATTGTCTCTCACAATTGGTGCCTCATCTACCTATGCGACATGAGTCCTAGCCTCATTTCTTCTTCATGGATTATGTTTCTCTAGGAATTTGAATGGTTTGAGCCCTTCTAATTTACATATGTAGAAATTAATTACATACTTGCCCTTTTCCTCTACTAGTGTGGTTGTCTCCTTTTTTAATTTGACTACCAGATGTTTCAGCTTCTCTTCCTTTGTTAGAAAGTCCTCTCGTAGCCTTCACTCTTCCTCTACCTCTAATATTCTTTCCTCTGTAATTTTGTTTCCACTTCCCATTCAACTTTTCCTCTACCTTTAAATAAATTCGATATGCTTCATCCATGGTTCGAAAATAATGGGTATTCATTTCATCTTGAATTTGGAACTTCAATCCATTCACATACCTCACTATCTTTTGGTACTGCAACTCTTTAAGTATTTATCTAAGCAACAATTTGAAGAATTCTTTTGTATACTCCTAGAAACATGTCTCTCTTTGTTTCAAATTCTATTCATGTCTACACAAACTTTGTTGGTAATCAACAGGAAATAACTTCTCCTTTATCTTTCACCATTTTCTTCGAAGTTTTTATCGTATCTTGTTGCTTGCCTACTTTGTCTTTCTACACAACATCCCACTAGATTGCAGTGTGATCTTTCAATTTAATTATTGAAAAATGAAATATATTGGGATCTTGGACATTCTCATACCCAAAGTATCTCTCAAGTTCTCTTATCAAATGCACAAGAGTCTCTTCTTTCATATTACCGTCATAGCAAGAAACATCCACCCTGGCATTACCTATTTCCTTCATAAATGGGATCAAATGTTTGTGTTAGGTACTAGATCTATTATAATAAGTAGAAAATAGAAATATTGAAGAAAATGCTAGCAAAAAAGAAAAATGTAGAGAACCAAAACACCGAAGATGATACCTTTATTGATAGAAAGAAATGTTCACTTGCCTCTTCGAGGGGGAAACCTCTAACGGAACTGCATTCTATTACAATAATTCTCAAGAAAAATATTTATCATTCATTATACTCCTATTTATACTAAATCTATCTTCAAAAGAACAATCTAGAGGAAGATCTTTATAGAAGCGGAAGCTTCAATAAGTCTTCTTACATCGGAACTTTTTACATTATTAACTAGGACTTATTTATTAATATTGACCTTTATTACATGACAAATATATTATTACACCTATGTGAGGGGTTAGGGAGGTTAGGTCCCTAAAATGCCCTCCCCCTTGAAAAAGAGCCTTTTCCTCAAGTCTTGATATGAGGAAATTGTTGCAGAATAGTAGTTGGCTCTCAAGTGGCATCTTCTGGTGGAGTATCCTTCCATTGAACTAAGACTTCATTGATGGCGCATTGAAGGAGATTGCACTCGTGTTGGTCCAATATTGTTGGTGGTTGCAACCAAATGGAACCTTCTTCATCCAAATCTGGTAGACTGGTCTGGTTCTGGCATTTAGTGCCAATCACTTTCTTCATTCTAGAGACATGAAAAATAGGATGTATCTTAGAGTGACTCTGCAAGGATAGATGGTAGGACATTATCCCCACTCATTTGAGAATAGTACAAGGAACATCAAATTTGGGGGTAAGTTTCTGGTAGTGTTGGGATTTCAGTGAAGTTTGTTTGTATGATTACAGGTGATGAAAAAATTGGTCCCCTTCAATAAATTGACATTCAGAATAACCCTTGTCTTCCTATTGCTTCATGCGGTTCTGAGCCATGACCAAATTTTATTTGAGAGTATGGAGAATGGTCGTATAGACTGTTAGATTGTGGACAACCTCTTGAACCTGGGAGACACCTGACATGTATGGGATATCCAATGGTGTCCTTTTTCCATAGACTACTTCAAAGGGAGTCAAGTGAGTGGAAATATGGTAAGAGTTGTTGTACCACCATTCAATGAGGGGTAACCACTGAACCCACAGATTTTTTCCATTTGATGAAAGACACCTCAAATATTTTTTTAAACACATGTTGATTGGTTCAGTTTGGTCATCGGTCTAGGGATGATAGGCGTTGTTGAGATGAAATTGGGTTCCCTAGAGCTTGAATAATTCTTGCCATAAATGTTTGGTAAAAGTTGAGTCACAATCAGAAATAATAGAATGAGGCATGCCATGGAGTTTGAAGATATTATCCATAAAAACTTGAGCCACTGTGGAGGTTGTGAACATGTGTTGAAGAGCAAAAAAATGAGAACATTTGGAAAGATGATCCACAACCACCATGATGATTGACTTATTTCCTGATTTAGGTAATACAACAATGAATTCCATATTAATATTCGTCCAAATAGTAGGTGTAAGTGTAAGCAATTGGAGTGTGCCAAGAGTTTTGACAGACTCACCTTTATTGCATTGAAAAGTATCACATAAGGCCACAAAGGTTTGAATGTCTTATTTCATAGGGTCCTAGAAAAAAGAGGGTTTGACCCATTCATAAGTTTTGGAAAAAATTGAATTCCCAGATGTAGGTGAAACATGAAACTCAAAGAGCATTGTGGATTTAAGGGTCAACTATTTTCTTAACTACAAGCGACCTTTATAGTGAAGCTATTCATTGTGCCAAGAGTACCTTGGATAAGCTTGAGGATCATGTTGTAGTTTTTGGATTATGATAGAAATTTTGGAGTCTCGCCACTATTCCTAGAAAAAATCCTAAATCCAATCTGTGATAATGAATGAGAGGGAAAAGAGGGACCCTTCTTCTTCATATTGTCTGGAAAGGGCATCATCCACCACATTTTCTTTTCCCTTCTCGTAAATTCTCTCATAGTCATACCTAAACAAGTTGGTCACCCATTTTTGTTACTTTGTAGATGAAATCCATTGTTTTAAGAAATACTTGAGGCTTTGATGATCCGTTTTAATTTGGAAGCATTTCCCCAAGAGATATGGGTGCCAGAGATCCACTACATGCAAAATAGACAACATTTCCTTTTCATAGATTGATTGGCCCAAATGTCGCTCCAAAAAAAATTTGTTGGTGAAAGCCAAAGGTTGGCCTTATTGCATGAGGACTGCCCTGATGCCTCTCCTTGATGCATCACATTCTAGAACAAAGGTCTTGGTGTGGTCAGGTAGTGCCAATATAGGAGTAGTTCACATAGCTTATTTCAAGGCTTGGAAGGATTGGTCAATTGTCCAAGTCTAACTGAAAGCATTATTTTTAAGGATAGTTGTGAGGGGAGCCTCAATTTTTCCATAATTATAAACAAACTTGCGATAATAGCCTATTAAATAAAGGAAACCGCAACTTTTTAAAATTTGTAGAGCGAGGCCAATTTTGCATAGATTCAATTTTCTTAGGATCCACCCTTACACCATCCTTTCCAACAATATGAACCAAGTACTCAACTTCATAGGAGCCAAAATCACATTAGACTATTTGAGGAAGAGTTTTTGCTTGGAGAGGAGATGAAGAACTTGATCCACATGGCTGAGACGAGCTTGCCAAGTTTTACTATAGATGAGAATATCATCAAACAATACTAACAAAAAGTGATGGAGGAAAGAATGAAATATATGATTTGTGAGGCTTTGAAAAGTGGAGGGGGAAATATAGAGACCAAAGGGAATGACCAAGAACTCATAGTGACCCTCATGAGTGTGAAATGTAGTCTTGGGACTGTCTTCCTCTTTCATATGTATCTGGTGGTAGCCAAAATGTAGGTCAATTTTAGTAAAGTATTGAGCCCCACTGAGTTCATCCAGAAGGTCATATATGACAAGAATGGGAAATTTGTTCTTGATGGTAAGTTTGTTGAGGGAATGAAAATAGGGACACATGTTCCAAGTTCCTTCCTTCCTAAGGACCATGACTACATGTGAAGAATAGGGGTTGGTACTGGGATGGATAACACCCACTTCTAGCAACGCTTGAACAATTTTCTCAAATTCATTTTTCTTAGCAAAGGGATGATGATAAGGGAAAGCATTGGGAGGAACAATGCTTGAGATTAAAGGAATGGAATGGTCATGGTTGTTGTGGGAGGGGGGGGAGGCCCTGGGGAATTTGGAAAATAACTTGGTGTTGGGAAATGATATATTGGAGGTCAAGGTCCGCAGAGGGTGTCTCAACTGCGTGAATGAAATGGAGTTGGGAAATGATACCAAAATGACCCTTTTTGAGTAACTTTTCCATGCAGTGGGAACTGATGATCTCTGAAGAGCATATTTTTATGCCTTGGAATTTATATTTCTCTCCCTATTGTTGGAATTGCATGGTTAAATCCCTAAAATCCATGGTGATGGGGCCTAGAGTGCGGAGCCATTCAACACCAAGTACAATTTCACAACCACCCATGTCAATAGAAAACATGTGATATTTCAAGTGATATTGACCAATTTGTAGGTGCACATTTTCACAATGCCCCCCTGCATTTCATGGAACCCCCATTGGTGATCATGATTTGAAAATTATTGATTGGATGGATATATAAATTGATCTCTTGGGAAAGGCGGCGATGAATGAAATTATGAGTGCTTCCACTATCAACTAGGACGGTGATTTTTTGGTGCTTAATGTAGCTAATTAACTTAAGGGTTTGGGGAGCATAAAATACAGTGAGAGCATTTAGCGAAATCATAGGTTCAACTTCGGGAGGATCGGAGGGTGTCGTAAGATCATTTGCCTGGAGTAGAGCTTTCTCAAGTGAAACCACAACATCTTCACCAAAAACAACCTATGAAATGGCCATAATTTTTTTTTCTTTACACTTGTGCCCTAGAAATTATTTCTCATCAAAATTATAGCAAAGACCCTTGAGTTGGTTTTCAACCATTTTCACCCGTGTTAAACTTTGGACCTTGAGAGGAGTGTTTTGAGGGGTAGGAGTGGGGCATTTAGGGTGGGTAATAAAAGATAATTTTCTTCTCTGGGAAAGGATGACCTATTGTTCCTCCTTGACACGTTTAGTTGCTTCCAACCAAGTCTAGGGGCGAGCCATGAGGACCTGGGCTCATATTTCATCCTTGAGGCCATTGATAAAGCATTCCCATAAGAAGGAATATGTCATACCCTTTGTTTGGAAATCCAAGTGGTCAAAGGAAGCGATAAAGTATTCCACTGTTCTATACTATTTCAACTTGTTCAGATGACCTAAATGATGGGTTTCCATGTCAAAGCATTCATAAATATCATCAACAAAATGTGTCCAAGAAACATACCTTTGGTGTGCATTTTGATGCCATTTCCACAATTCTATCTTTCCAGATCCAAATAGAGAAAAATGTGACAAAGCTTGGTCAACTCATTAGTAATTCCATGCAGGGAAAAATAGTTTTCCATCTGAGTGGCCCATGTTGTTGGATTCGAGCCATCAAATTTGTTCACCTCAACTCTGGGAAGACGAGTTCACAATGTAGGGAGTTGGAATGAGAGTCCAAAGGTTGATTGGAGTCAACAACTTCAACATAGAGGGGTGGGTCAGAGGAGGAAGGACCCTGGAATTTGTCCATGAATTTTTTGAGAGTGGAATTGATTTCATCAATTTGACTATTGAGTTGTTCCTAGATGTAGTCCACTTTGGCATAAATGATAGAAAGGTCAGAATTCAATTTCATATTGGTTTCCTTTGGGAGAGTAGGAGCCATTTGGGGATGAGGGGTGGTCCACATACAAAAATGTAGATAAGTGATATATACCACTGCGATCAGTGAAACTAGAGGAAGACAATGGAGTAAGTGGGAAATAAAGGTGTCGGGAAGGGGACAGGTCCACAGAAAAAACATTTCTTAAAAATGATAGGTACCATTGTTATCAGGGCAAAGAGAGGAATCCAATGGGATAGATCCCGAATAAGGGTGTTGGCATGACCACTATACTTTTTTTTTACTTCTGCAAATTTATACTCCGACATGAAGAATACTGCAGTGGTGAATGGCCCTGATTGTTAATAGGAAAAAAATTGTAGGAATTTCGCAACCAAAATGAAGGAGGAAAGGTTGCATGACAATAGCTCTCGTCTATTATGTTTTGTTTTTTTTTTTGTTTCTGCTTATAGGGTTCCTACAAATAAGGGTTTTCCATGTGCTATAGCTCTTTGATATCCATTTAGGTTCGAATAGTAGTACTCAACCCAATATCTCATGGAACTAACTAAGAATGGTTTATCATACCCTTATCTGTACTACCCAATTACCTAGGTACTAGAGAGTGTTGGACATGTTTAACAGGTATCATATGCTTGTCATTGATGGCAAGTACAACAATGAAGATGACATGTATACAGGAAGAATGTACAAAGGATTGTTGGCATGTTTTACAGGATGACAGGCAAACAAAAGATAAAGTTAAGAGAGGTGAATGATCGCGCGCAGACGTCAGAATCCTTTAAGGATTTGAGGAGAATAAGCTCAGGAGGCATAGCACTCTTATACATGCAAGGAGCACAGGAAAGAGACCGAGAGCCGTCGGATCTCACTCGGAAATCCCGACAGCGGTTGGATCGGGAGAAGCTACGCAGATGTTAAGCGCAGGAGTTGGCGTGTAGAAGAAATGATTTGCGCCGTTAGATTGGAAGCAGATACCCAACAGTCGTCAGATCTGCAAAAGATGCGAGGGAGATAAGCCATCAGAGAATCGGGGATCGGGACTTTGAAATTTCCAATTCATTCGACAATGAAAACTCTGAAATCGCGATATGCGATTTCGCGATTTGATCACAGCCGTTAAATCAAGCAGCGATCGGGACCATCCATGTGTATACAGAAGGCTTCATCGGAGAATCGGGAATCGGAGTTTCACGAGTCTCGTGAATAATGACAACGAAAACCCTGAAATCGCGATATGCGATTTCGCGATGAAATCGCAGCCGCTGAGCCAAGATTGCATATGGACCGTTGATCCAACTCATGACAGCAGACCACGTCAGCAAGGGACACATGGCACAACCAGGGCATGACAGGTGTTAGGTAGATTCAACACTTCATGCACATATAAGTCACGAATCAGAGTGACACGTGGCAGGATCTAACACGTTTCAAACCACGTATGACGTTAGCAGAGGCATCGACGATCGGGACCGTCCATTTGAGGGACAGGTGTCGAAGATCAGGGCATCGTCGGCATATTGGACATCGGGAAATAAAAGTTCCTAAGGTCGAAGGAAACGAGAGATCGAAAGTCTCGAAATCCCGAAGGGATCGGGACCGTCCATCTGAGGGACAGGTGTCGGAAATCAGGAACGAGTCGGCATATCACCAATCGGGAAATCGGAGTTCCCAAGGTCAAAAGAAACAGGACATCAAAAGTCCCGAAATCCCGACACAATCGGGACTGTCCATCTGAGAGGACGTGTGGCAGGAGATTGGTGCCATCGGTGAAAGGCCCGACAGGAGGTCGTTCATCGGCTAATCGGAAATCAGGATATCGGAGATCCCGGGTACAAAGGTTTTGTGCATTTTGAAATTGTGATCCGTGAAATCCCGATGAGTGGGGTATAGTTGTCAGCACAGCAGCGAAGGAGGACAGAGGCGTAGTGGAGGCCAGCTGTCAGCATATGAAAGGAGTGTTGGGATTAGGACGATCGGGAATCACGCGGGTGAATGCATTGATGCATCACAAACCCCGTA
>JZKD02S1674207.1:139979-159631 GCA_000966675.3 Picea glauca | reverse complement strand
TCCTGTTATGCATTCCAATACCAAGCACATTCCCATCAAATATCACTTCTTACGAGAACAGGTGCTTGAGAAAAAGGTGAAATTGGAGTATGTTCCCTCCAAAGAACAAGTGGCTAATATATTTACCAAACCCCTACCTAGAGAAGCGTTCGAATATCTTCGACAAAAACTGGGAGTAGTCTCTGCCATGCATAGGATCAGGTCTAATTAAGAATAGACATCTCAATTGGTTGTAAGGTGTCAATGAGCATCTTTAAATGCACTGGCTCAGGGGGAGCTTATTCAACAGATACCGCATGGTACTGTCCACTCTTTGCCATTGATGTCAAAGGGGGAGGAAAAAGACAAGAGGAAGAGTATTGCCATCAATGATAAAGGGGGAGATTGTTGGACATGTTTAACAGATAGCATATGCTTGTCATTGATGGAAAGTACAACAATGAAGATGGCATGTATACAGGAAGAATGTACAAAGGATTGTTGGCATGTTTTACAGGATGACAGGCAAACAAAAGACAAAGTTCAGAGAGGTGAATGATCACGCGCAGACGTCGAAATCCTTTAAGGATTCGAGGAGAATAATCTCAGGAGGCATAGCGCTCTTATACGTGCAAGGAGCACAGGAAAGAGACCGAGAGCCATCGGATCTCACTCGGAAATCCCGACAGTGGTTGGATCGGGAGAAGCTACGCAGATGTTAAGCGCAGGAGTTGGCGTGTAGAAGAATTGATCTGCGCCATCAGATTGGAAGCAGATACCCAACAGCCGTCAGATCTGCAAAAGATGCGAGGGAGATAAGCCATCGGAGAATCGGGGATCGGGACTTTGAAATGTCCAATTCATTTGACAATGAAAACTCTGAAATCGCGATATGCGATTTCGCGATTTGATCACAGTCGTTAAATCAAGCAGCGATCGGGACCATCCACGTGTAGACAGGAGGCTTCATCGGAGAATCGGGAATCGGAGTTTCACGAGTCTCGTGAACAATGACAATGAAAACCCCGAAATCGTGATATGCAATTTCACGATGAAATCGCAGCCGCTGAGCCAAGATTGCATTTGGACCGTTGATCCAACTCACGACAGCAGACCACGTCAGCAAGGGACACATGGCATAACCAGGGAATGACAGGTGTCAGGCAGATTCAACACTTCATGCACATATAAGTCACGAATCAGAGTGACACGTGGCAAGATCTAACACGTGTCAAACCACGTATGACGTCAGCAGAGGCATCGACGATCAGGACCGTCCATCTGAGGGACAGGTGTCAAAGATCAAGGCACCGTCGGCATATTGGACATCGGGAAATCGGAGTTCCTGAGGTCGAAGGAAATGAGAGATCGAAAGTCTCGAAATCCCGAAGGGATCGGGACCGTCCATCTGAGGGACAGGTGTCAGAAATCAGGAGTGAGTCGGCATATCGCCAATCGGGAAATCGGAGTTCCCAAGGTCAAAAGAAACAGGACATCGGAAGTCCCGAAATCCCGACACAATCGGGACCATCCATCTGAGAGGACGCATGGCAGGAGATTGGTGCCATCGGTGAAAGGCCCGACAGGAGGTCGTTCATCGGCTAATCGAAAATCGGGATATCGGAGATCCCGGGCACAAAGGTTTTGTGCATTTCGAAATCGCGATCCGCGAAATCCCGATGAGTGGGGTACATCTGTCAGCACAGCATCAAAGGAGGACAGAGGCGTAGTGGAGGCCAGCTGTCAGCATATGAAAGGAGCGTCGGGATTAGGACGATTGGGAATCACGCGGGTGAATGCATTGATGCATCACAAACCCCGTAGCTCCGACAGGGTTAGGTTGTGGTCATGGGTAATGTTCACATGGACCAGGGCTCATTCAGGAGGGCTGAAGCGCATCGCGAATTGGGAAATCGCGAATCCTGTTGACATAAACATTTTGTCATTGCAAGTGCCGAAACTCCGATGGAGTGATAAGACCAAGGTCGCACGAAGGCAGGTCACATGGACCATTGTGTAGCTGGAAGGGGCTAGCATATGGAATGCCGAAACCCAATTCGAAAAGGCGCGCATAGGTTTAATTCAAATTTCAAAAAGGGGCCCGATTTCCCCCGGGCAATAAATATGGGACCCAATGGGCGTTGAACGAGTCCTGGATCAATGGGCTTAAGAAGGGGTCGATGCTCTTCCTACAGGTGATTCGGCAGAAGAAAAGGAGGATGGTGATAGGTCGCAGAGGTCCTTTTGAGGACGGGCCATTTTCTGACAGTATGGATATCTACTGGTGGGTGAGGTCATTTGTGCAGGCCGCATGGAAGGTTTGAGGAAAGAGGAACCTCCTGGTGGCAGTCGGGAAACAAATCTACATTGACAGAGAGATCTCAGCTGTGGGTTCAGCAACCATGAGAGCAGAGGCATCATCTCCAAGTTTATTGACTTGTTTAATGTGTGTCTTTTGATAATTGCCTGGGAGTCTGTAGATCTGTGTTTACTCTTGAGATAATTTTAGTTACTGTCATAACTACTAGATCAAACTGCCTGATCCAGTGTGAAAATTAATGAAACTTGGTCAGCAGTGAGTATGAGGGTTAAACCCTTCAGTAGTAGCAATCTTCCAGTAGAAACTGGTGCTAGCTTCAGGAGGTTGAAGCTCCCTTCCAGGAAAGGCTGGTAAACGAGAGAAGGTTGTAGCCTTCTACAGGTAGAAGCGTGCGTACTAGTATGAGCCTGCACTAGTACATTGTTGTAGAATGTTTTCTTAATAATAATCATTGAAGACAGAGACAATAGCAGCGGTGGTTTTCTCCCGATTTGGGTTTCCACCTTAAATCCTGGTGTTCATGTGTCCTATTCATCTGTGTTAGTTTATTTTGTTGAATTACTGTTTAAGAGACATCTGATGAATGAAGAAACCCATAATAAGATCTCTGGATGCACTACTGTTTTCATAAGAATATACAACAACTGATCTCTATAAAGTAGACTAATATTTTTCAATGAAAGAAAAGTTAAAAGTTGATTGATAGCTCAAATACTAATTCACCGCCCCCTCTCAGTATTTTTCAACAGAGAGTATCTTCCTAAATGTTTTTTTCGATGTCAGTATAGAAGTCAGGTGACCGATCGATTGATATAGGGATGGTTTTAAGAGACCTTAGGGACTCCTGATATACCTGATAGTACATGGGAGTTATGGTCGTGTATGGATTATGTCTGATGTGGTACTACTCGAAGGGTATCAACAGGTGTTACAGAGGTTTCTAGCAAGTTGAAACATTTGTTTCTAGACAACCTCGTGAAACCATCTTTATTTCCTATGTGTATTCTTCCCCACCACAGTTTTATCCATTGAATGGCATATCTATGTTCTTTAAAGACACCAATAGTACACGTCTCTACCTTGAAGAAAAAAAAATCTCATTTTTTCTATAGAGGAAAGTGCTCTGATACCACTTGTTAGGTACCAGATCTATTATAATAAGTAGAAAACATAAATACCAAAGCACAAATGAACGGAACAAAAAAATGTGGAGAACCAAAACACTGAATATTATACCTTTATTTATAGAAAGCAATGTTCACTTGCCTCTTCCAGGGGGCAACCTCTGGTAGAGAAACACTCTATTACAATAATTCTCAAGACAAATCTTTCTCATGCCGTTTACTCCTATTTATACTAAATCTATCTTCAAAAGAACATTATAGAGGAAGATTTATATTAATTCTTCTTACATTAGACATGTTCACATTATTAACTAGGCATTATTTATTAATATTGACCTTTATAACATGGAAAACATATTATTCTACCTATGTGATGGGTTAGGGAGGTTAGGTCCCTAACAACTCAATTGGGTCTCTTTCATAAAAATTTCATTCTTCCTCCATGTCATCTTATTATTTTGACTCTACCATGGTTCCAACATCTCCAATTATTCTATTCTCTAATTATTTGATTCTCCATCTCAATTCTTCCAATTCCCAATTCCTTGCACCTCCTCAACCTGCTCCCCTTCATGATGACATCCTTAGGAATTGCCTCGTAGTACTCAACTAAACTACCATTCACATGACTTTCTTTTGGTACCAATTTCCACCACTTTTCTCGCAAAAGACACAAGATGAAACGACTCTCTCTTGGTTATCCGTGTTGCCATGGTTGCACATGAACTGATTTAATGGAACCGAAGTCTCAAGCGAATTAGTTTTGATAATTCTCCAAAGATGAACCTTACTCTGATACCACTTGATACATGGTATGCTTTTGTAATTTTCTAACACAACTATTGAATTAGATTGAAATTATCAAAGTACAGTGACTACATAAGTAGCATACTTAAGCAGTCACAATATGTATATGCTACATAACCAAATATGGACATAATTTTGTAAATAACACGAAACAAAATGATAGGTATAGAATCTAACTCTTTATTGAATAATACACCAATTTTAACATGTGGATTACAATATGGAGGTCTTAGTCTCTCCACAATTCATACTGTTTTAGACTATCATGATTAAATTTCCAACAGTCTCATACTTCTCTAAGCATGGGCTAGTATTTTCTCTCTTATTCTTCTATTGTGGTTCTAGAATTGAACCTCTTATTCTATTGCAAACATGGAGCTAAATATTTTCGTTTGTTTCATATTTAGAGTTGAACCTTCACTTCTGTCATCATAGATTATTGTAATTGAACTCTCTTATGTTAATTCATTATATTTATAACTTACTCTCAGACTATTCAGTTCATGTGGTAGTCCAACAATATTTGTGACTCTTCACCTCCTCTTTAAACGTCTCTACAAATTCCCAAGGGTAGTGTGTGTTCAATCTCCCTTTCACTGTCTCAATTAACTCTCACATGTTTATCTTTTAGCAATTTTGTAACAACATGTCAATTTTGTAGCAATGCATGAATTATGTAGCAACACATGGAATCACAACAGTTTTGTTTCCATGGTGACACATGGAATCATGACAGTTCCTCCTACTAAGAAAATTAACTAAACAACAAGAAATCCATATTGAAAGGAAATATTTTGATGTCGATTACATAAGCCCAGGGATACTCCTACATTAAAAATTATTGAAAAAATCCTTGAAATTTTGGGACCTAAAAAAATATAGTAGAACTTCTAATATGAAGAATCATTTTGAGTCAATGGAGTAGGTGGGTGGCCAACAGTGTCCACCTGGATCAAGTATCATCCCATTTTATGGCACTTGGGTTTGATACCCTGGTTTTGAGTCCCCAGATTAATAGTGTATTTTGTTTATTTAATGAAAGGCCAGAGTGCCTAAGCAATTAAAAATGGGTTGAAGTGCCTAGGAAATGTAATGTTTTGATACACATATGAATAAAATACATTGTTGGCTATGAGACTGACAAGAACAAGAGATAGGGGGATATGATTCCATGAGAGAGGGGGATAAAGGGGCTAAGTATTTATTTTATATTTTATTTACCCATCTTGGTTTTAATTGAGAAAAGTGCTTCTTGGGGGGAAGGCCATCTGTTTCTTGATTTCATGTAATATATAAATATCTCTTGTGGGATGTTAGGGGGTTCACTCTTCATCCACTTTTCTCATTCATTATTCTGCATTGATTCTTGTTCTTGGTTGGGACATGGGGGCGAATTGTGGAGGAAGGAAGACATTTTTTTGTTGGATGTAGTAATTATTGGTGTATTCCAACCATGAATTGGTGCCTACATGCCTGATATGTTGGATTATTGAGGGGGTGGGGGGGGGGGTGAATCAGTAATAGAGTAATTTAATCCTTTTTCACCAAAAATGCAAGTGTTGTATTAATGTAGAATTATCATCCAATAGTTACAGAGTAAATAAACAATGAAAAAATGAGAAATCACACACATACACAGTACACTAGTGTTTTTACGTGGAAACCCAAAGAGGGAGAAAACCACGGAATTTTTTTTCTTATATGTCTTGAAGAATTACATTCATTGGAGACACTAACTTCCTTTGTTTTCCAGCTGCAATTGGAAGGAGGCTCCAACCACCTAGTTTTTCAGGCTACTACCTGAGGGAAGCTCAAACTCCCCAATTCTCTGGCTACAACCAGAAGGAGGCCACAACCCCCTAAGTTCTTCAGCTACAACCACCTATCATTACCCCATACAACCACCCTGAAGTAGAATTAGAATGATTGAACCACTGTCACACTATCACTGTGAGATATACCATTGTGCAACTATATCAATATGTACCACTGACTTGCAACCAACCTATACAACTGCCATGTAATCAATATGTACCTGAACTGAACATGCATCAACAAAATACAATAGGACACGACCTGTAATGTTGCAGCATGCATATGTGTGTGCCCTATATGTTATGCAACCTGCGTATGTATGCGACCAAACTGTTATGCAACCTGTGTATGCCTTCTGAAAACTAGGGTTTTCTTCTGAAAAGTTTTGACCCTGTGTAAATTCTTTCACATAGATATGTAACCTGTCACTGCATCCAGACTGTATTTGTACCCCATGCATGCATCCTCATACATATCTCTCTCTAGTCATGTGCCAAAAGTGTGTGTAATTATGAATAAGTATAATGTCCCTCACATGATCTAGACTTCAAACCCTTTCTAATATTCACCCTCTCAATACATCAACCAATACAAGCTCTCAACCAAATACCACAAAAACCCTTAGCCATATGCCAAGAAATACAAGATGTGCCTCAACAAGAAGTATCAATGATAAATATACCATCACTGTATTTCTATAGATCTGACTTATACAAAAGATCCCATGCAACTACTAGTATTTCTAGGGAGAATCCTCAAATCTCCATAACCATTTCTCATGCATACATCAAAATCCAACTATTCATAGAAATAAGACATGCCTTTTGAACCAATGGATAGATCTAATGTATCCGAGCACTATAGACCTTCCTAGGATCTTGATATATGAATCTAGAACCTCTGCATCTTCATCTTCTCAAGTTTCCATGGCTTTACCAACATGTATGCACCCTAATACACTGCTAGCCCACGTACACCTCGGTATGTACGCACCCTAACACACTGTTAGCCTGCGTACACCTCATAAAATAGGGTTTTTTAATATTCATTGTAATTTTGAGAATTTCATCGTCAACCCTTCATACTACCTTAGACTTTCGCAACTTCAAATGTATCAATGAGTACTTGCAATAAGCCTCACAAAAAAAATGATATTCAATGTGTTCAAGTGTAATTAAATGAGAGAGCCTTGCCTCTTATTTATACTTTCATGTAGCATTCCAATTTCCTTATTTTAGGGAGTTCTCCATTAACTTTATTATTTAAATAATTTCTTTTGCAAACACTTTGACTTTTAGGGGCTTCTAGATGACTCATGAGGGTTCTCCAACTTCACATGGTTGTAACTCTCTAACCGTGAGGAGTTATGTGAAATTCCACATACCACCGAAAATGGCATGACATGTACTATTCATATGGAATAGTCTTACCTGAAAATATATCAAAACTCATAACATTATCCATCAAACAAATTTGGGTCCATTACCCAAACCATTGTGCTACCATAATTCTCTACCAAAATTTCTTCAAGGGTTGACATCAATGACAACCAACCCATTTAATCAAAAATCCCCCCCTTTGGCATTGATGGAAACACTATGATACAATGTTGAGGTCATGTCATGCAATACTAAAGTCATATCACTCATATCAACAATCTCCCCATGTGACCATCTCTCCCCTTGGAACCATGTCTCTATCCTCTACATCTCTGTGACCAATGCTCCCCCTGAAGCAATGCCTCTATCCTCTACATATGATAAATATCCCCCCCTTTGTCATCAATGGCAAAGGTATCTTTCCATTCGGGGATGCTCCCCCTAACTAAATTGTCTGATATCCCAACCTAAACTGTCCTCTTTATGGTGCTTCCTCATGTACATCTAAGACATATAAGATAAGCATTCAAAAGCATTCATTTTGGAGTAGAAATAAATCAGAGTCTCTGGTGAAGATACTCAAAGGCTTCCCATGGAAGTGGTTTTGTAAAGATGTCTGCCACTTGTTCTTTTGTGCCCACATATTCAACTCTAATGTTCTTTTATGAAACCTGTTCCTGTAGAAAGTGATACTTGATTGGAATGTGCTTCATCTTGGAGTGCATCACCGGGTTCTTTGAGATACACATGGTGCTTGTATTATCACAATATATTGGAATGGGCTCATCATACTTAACCTGTATATCTGTCAGAGTTTGTTTCATCCATAGGACCTGTGTACAAAATGTTGTTGCTGCAATATACTCTCCCTCGGCTATAGATAAAGATATTGATGATTGTTTCTTTCTTAGCCATGATACTAAACACTCACCCAAGTAGAACATTTCTCCACTGGTGCTTCGTCGATCGTCAATGCAACCTTCCCAATCTACATCTATGTAGGAAATAAGTGATAGATCCTTTCCTTTTGGATACCATAATCCAAACTTTTTTGTTCCTTTGAGATATATGTAAATCCTCTTCACTGTTAATAGATGTGATTCCTTTGGTGTTGTTTGAAATCATGCCACATGTCCAACTGCCTACATTACATTTGGTCTGGATGTTGTCACATATAGTAGGCTACCAATCATTGACCCGTATTGCCTCTAATATGTAGACTTTGAATCATCATATTTGCTCAACTTGCAACTAGTTTGCATGGGAGTGATAACTGGTTTGCAATATTCCATTCCGAACCTTTTTAACATTTCTCTGATATACTTGGTTTGAGAAATAAAAATTCCTTGATTGTTTTGACGTATATGAAGACATGGAAAGAAGGATATTTCTCCAAGTAATGACATTTCAAATTCACTATGCATGTCCTTTGCAAATTTCTGGCTTAACTTGTCATCAGTACTTCCAAAAATAATATCATCAACATAAAATTCAATTAATAAAATACTATATTGAGTTACCTTGATGTAGAGGCTTTTGTCTGCACTTCCTTTTCTGAACCTTTCATGTTGTAGATATTTATTCAGTCTAGAGTACGATGCTCTAGGTGCTTGTTTTAGACCATACAATGCCTTCTTGAATTTACACACATAATTTGCATTCTCTGACAACTAAAATCCTTCTGGTTGTTCAATGTCGACTTCTTATTCAAGTTCCCCATTCAGAAAATATGATTTTGCATCCATATGATACACTTTAATATTTTTGGATCATGCATATGCTAAAAGCAATCAGATTGCTTCCATTCTAGCAACTGGGGAAAATGTCTCTTCAAAGTCGATTCCTTCAACCTATGCATATCCTTTATATACCAATCTAGTTGTGTTCCTTGTAACCTGTCCATCTTCATTCAATTTATTCCTGTATACCCACTTTGTGTCGATCACATTCTTATCCTTTGGTCTTGGAACCAATTCCCAAGTGTCATTTTTTTCTATTCGATCCAATTCTTCATCCATCACCTTATTCAAAAATTAATCCTTGCTGGCCTCTTCAAAACAGGTAGGTTCAATCATATATGAGAGTGCTAGGTGTGTTTGTTCTGGTGAACGAATTCTTCTTCTAGTCTCAACTTCTGTATCTGTGTTTCCAATAATCCGATCTAAAGGATGATTCTTCTGTACTCATCTTCTAGGTGTCTTTGGAGGCACTTTTTGAACTTGCTCTTCTTCTTCTATCGGATCCTCTTCATCTTCCCCTTCTACTTATTTTTCATCTTATGTTTCTTCTTCGTAAAGTTGTTCTATTGATTCATTTTCTTCTTCCTTTAATTCGTGTCTACCTGTTTCATCAATTGTTACGTTGATGCTTTCCACAAATTTATTCAAACTTAGGTTGTAACACTTGTATTATTTCCTTGTACTTGAGTAATCAACAAGTACTCCTTTATCCACACGAGATCCAAACTTTCCCATTCTGCCATCTTCTCTTTTGATGTAGCATTTGCTTCCAAAAACTCTGAAGTGCTTCACATTTGTTGGTCTTCCTTTCCATAGCTCGTAGGGAGTTTTGTATGTGTTGTTTCTGACCATTACTCTATTTTGAATGTGAACTATTGTATGCACTGTTTGTGTCCAAAATATATTTGTCAATTTGGAATCCATTAGCATTGTTCAAGTCATTTCCCGTATTGTCATGTTCTTTATTTCAACAACTCCATTTTGTTGAGGTGTCCTAGAAACATAGAATTTCCTTTTTATTCCATGATTGTTGCAGTAGTCCATAAATTCCTTTGAAGTGAAATCTCCTCCATTATAAGATCTCAAGCATTTGATTTTTGAATCCATTTCATTTTCAACCATTTCCTTGTAGACCTTGAAGTTTTCAAAAACTTCTGACTTATTCTTGAGAAAGAAAATTGCAGTCATTCTTGTATAATCATCAACTAATAACATAAAGTATTTCTCACCATTTAAACCCTTTGTTGTAGTTGGTCCAACTAGATCAATATGCACAATTTCCAATGGTCTTCTCATTGACTATTCCTTTGATTTGAACATCGTATTTGTTTGTTTTCCCTGTTGACAATGCTTGCATAAAGTGTTGGTTGGTTTCGTGATCTGGGGAATTTCTCTAACTGCTTCCTTTTTTATGACTTTGAAAAGGTTATCAAAATGTATGTGACCCATTCTTTCTGTGCCATAGCCAAATTTCATCTTCCTTTCCTAGAAAACACTTTTCATTTCCAATTTCACTTAATACATATATGTTGTTTGAAGTTCTCACAGTTGTTGCAATCAATTTTCTTGAACCTTTTTTTCTTATCTTGCACTTTTGTGAATCGAAAGTAAATTTATGACCTTGATCACACATTTGACTCACACTTATAAGATTATGTTTCATATTTTCTACTAGTAGAACATTTTCTACCTTGGTATTCTTGTTCCCAATTCTGACTGTGCATTTTCCAATTATTTTACCTAAATCATCATTTCCGAAGGAGACTGATCCATCTCTTTCCTTTCTTAATGTAAGAAACATGTCTATATCACTTGTCATGTGTTTTGAACAACCACTGTCAACATACCAACCATGTTTCTTTTGCTTAGCTTGTAGAGTGAGTGTGCATTATTCATTGCTATATTGATTCTGCTTTATTATCCATGTCCTTTTCTGAGGTTCTTTTCTATGACTATTGTTATTCCATTGTGGTTCTCTAGGAGGGACTGTCATTCTGCAATCTTTGGCCATGTGTCCAAAGTTGTTACATTTGTAACATTCCACTTCAGTTCTCAAATATTCAAACCTATTGTAACTTCTTCGTTGTGTTTCACTAGGCCTTCTTGGATAACCCTTTTCTTTATGACTTTCAAAGTTGTTATGTTCATGTTGTTAGCTCTGCAATTCACAGTTTTATGTCCAAAATTATTACATGCATAACATAAACCAAAAAAGATAGTTTGATACCTGGGAGTTGAAGATCTTCTGAAGGGAGGTACTCTTATGAATTATTCTTCTTCCTGAGGCCTATCTGTCGGTTGTTGATTCTGAAATATGAATCTTCTTGGTGGAGGAGTGTCCCTGTAATATTCCTTGTATATCTTCCTATCCCCTTTGATTGTTTCTACACAGATTTTTGGGTATGTTTCTTGCTCTATTGTTTTGGAGCTTGATCCCTTTTCTGTCTGATTGTATCCAAATACGAACTTGTCATGATGAGGTTTTTGACTGTTGATAATGTCATCCAAAACTTTTGAGTTGTTCTGCATATTTTTCTTTTGAAGATCCTTTCTTAATGTGACAATCTTTGCTTCCAAATTTCCAATGATCCTGTATTTTTATTCTAGTTGTTCTTTGAGTGCTTCTTCAATTATTTTATCTTCTTCAATTTGAACCTTAATTTTTTTTATCATTTGTTCTAGTTCTTGAGTGTCTTCTTTCTTGTTTAGTTCCGCTTGTAGTTTCTTTTTTTTCTTCTTTTCTCTTCTGATAACTTATATGGCACACAACAATTCTTCTCGGTAGTCAACTTCTGCCTCTTCATATTCTTCTTCAGCTTCTTCATTTTCTTCTTTGGCCTCTTCATATTCTTCTTCAGAGTCTTCTTTATCAGAGTCTACTACTACCATGAATAGAACTCTTTCTGTCTCACTGTCACTAACTTCATCTTCATCTGATGATGAGATGTCTTCTTTGGTGCATAAGCTTTTCTTGAAAACTTTCTTTGTGTTTCTTTTTCCTTTATATGTTTGTTTGTTATTTGAGTAACCTTCATCATTTCTCTTTTTCTTACGAGGACATTTGTTAGAAAAATGACCAATACCATAGAAATTAAAACAAATCAAAGGAAGCTTACCTCTATACCTGTCGTTGGTTTCCTTGTTCAATCTTTTGACAAAGTTGGTCACTTCTTCATCATCTTTCGAGATGTCAGTGTTGCTGCTATGTTCTTTTTCCTTTTGCTTTCCCTTTTGCGTTGAATTTTTGGATGCTTCTTTTATATCTGGATTTTCATGTTCAGTTCTCATTTCATATGTTGTGAAGATTCCATGTAATTCATCCATGCTTATTGAGTTCATATTTTCTCTTTATTCTAGTGTTCATATCTTAGGGTCAAACTCATTGGAAGAGATCTTAGTACCTTTTGAACAATTACAGATTCTTTGATTTATTGTCCCAATCCCATGATTGCATTTACTGTTTCATCGACTCGTAAAAATTAAGATGCAATACTCTCATCTTCCTTCATATTTAGTTGTTCGAACTGGCCTTTGTAAGTTTGAAGCTTTACTTCTTTGACTTTTGAATCTCCTTCATAAATATTTTGAAGTTTGTCCCAAATCTTTTTAGCAAATTTACAATGTGCAAATTTGGTGAATAATGATTCTCCAAGACCATTCAAAAGTGCATCTGTGGATTTGGAATTATTATGACCGAGTTTTATTTCTTTGTCATTTGTCGGCGAAACTGATGGTGTTGTGTATCCATCTATAATTGATTTCCAAATTCCAAATCCATGTGCATGTATATATGTTTTCATCCTTATGCTCCAAAATGCATACTTATGTCCATCAAACTATGGTATTCCATTTTTATACATGTTGTTTCTCTCCAAAATCTACCTTTCAATGGTTAAACTGATTTCTAAAGGAACCTACTCAGATTCCAATTGTTGGATTAATGAGAGGGGGGGTGAATCAGTAATAGAGCAATCTAATCCTTTTTCACCAAAAATGCAAGTGTTATATCAATGTAGAATTATCATCCAATAGTTACAGAGTAAATAAACAATGAACAAATGAACAATCACACACATACATAGTACACTAGTGGTTTTATGTGGAAACCCAAAGTGAGAGAAAACCATCAAATGTTTTTCCTTATATGTCTTGAAGAATTACATTCATTGGAAGAATCGACTTCCTTTTTTTTCCAGCTGCAACTGGAAGGAGGCTCCAACCCCCTAGTTTTTTAGACTACTACCTGAGGGAAGCTCCAACTCCCCAATTCTCTGGCTACAACCAGAAGGAGGATACAACCCCCTAAATTCTCCAGCTACAACCACCTTTCCTTTCCCCATCCAACCACCTTGAAGTAGAAGTAGAATGATGGAACCAATGTCACACTATCACTGTGAGATATACCACTATACAAATGTATCAATCTATACCACTGAATTGCATCCAACCTGTACAACTTCCCTGTAATCAATCTGTACCTGAACTGAACATGTATCAACAAAATACAACTGGTACGTGACGTGTAGTTCTACAACACGCATTTGTGCACGCCCTATCTGTTATGCAACCCACATATGTACGTGACCAAACTATTATGCAACCTGTGTATGCCTTCTGAAAACTAGGGTTTTCTTTCTTCAGAAAACTTTTGGCCTTGTGTAACTTCTTTCACATAGATATGTAACTTGTCACTGCATCCAGACTGTATCTGTACCCTATGCATGCATCCTCATACATATATCTCTCTAGTCATGTGCCAAAAGTGTGTGTAATTATGAATAAGTATAATAACCCACACATGATCTAGACTTCAAACCCTTTCTCATATTCAGCCTCTCAATACATCAACCAATACAATCTCTCAACCAAATACCACAAAACCCCTTAGCCATATGCCAAGAAATACAAGATGTTCCTCAACAAGACGTATCAATGATAAATATACTAGCACTATATTTCAGTAGATCTAACTTATACAGAAGATCCCATGCAGCCACTAGTCTTTCTAGAGAGAATCCTCAAATCTCCATAACCATTTTTCATGCATACATCAAAGTCCAACTATTCATAGAAATTAGACATACCTTTTGAACCAATGGATATATCTCATGCATCTAAGCACTGTACACCTTCCTGGGAGCTTGATCTCAGAATCCATAACCTCTGCATATTCATCTTCTCAAGTTTCCATGGCTTTACCAACATGTACACACCCTGATACACTGTCAGCCCGCGTACGCCTTAGTATGTATGCACCATAATACACTGTCAGCCTACGTACACCTTAGAAAATAGGGTTTTTTAATATTCATTGTAATTCCAAGAATTTCATCGTCAACCCTTCGTACTACCTCAGACTTTCACAACTTCAGATGTATCAATGAGTACTTGCAATAAGCCTCACACAAAAAATGATATTCAATGTGTTCAAGTGTAATTAAATGAGAGAGCCTTTCCTCTTATTTATACTTTCATGTAGCATTCCAATTTCCTTATTTTAGGGAGTTCTCCATTAACTTTATTATTTAAATAATTTCTTTTGCAAGCACTTTGACTTTTAGGGGCTTCTAGATGACTCATGAGGGTTCTCCAACTTCACATGGTCGTAACTCTCTAACCGTGAGGAGTTATGTGATGTTCCACATACCACAGGAAATGGAATGACATGTACTATCCATACAAAATATTCTTACCAGCAAATATCTCAAAACTCATACCATTATCCATCAAACAAACTTGGGTCCATTACCCAAACCATTGAGCTATCGAAATTCACTACCAGACTTTGCTACCAAAATTCACTACCGTACTTTCTTCAAGGGTTGACATCAATGATAACCAGCCCATTTAATCAACATGAGATGCATTGGCATGTGTTAAAAAAATTTCACAACTGTGAATTGTAAGAGTCCCAACATGGATATTCTTGACCAAATGCACTAGAGCCCTAGAAAGAGGTGGAAAGCATGAGGGACTACATGGTAGTGAAGGGGGTTCATTGTTGTGTAGGCTGGAGAGAAGAGAGTTGGTGTACTTTGGATTGTTGTGTATTGAGAAACCTATGAGAGCTTGAGTGTTGACTAGTTTGGGAAGTTGAGTGTCACTTTGGAATAATAATAATAATCTATTTTTAAGGTCATGGCCAAGCCAAACACCAAATTGGTGTATGAGACCACCTTTGCCCAGCGATTTTACTGGTAAAGTCTACGGAGGTATACATACCCTACACCCCTTTGGATTTTAACTTGTGACCTCTTAAGAGGAAACACATGTTCTTAACCATTAGGCCCACTCAGGTATGTATTCATAGCCCTGACTCGGGGGTGACATGTTGTTGAGACTTGGAACAACAATGTCTAAGGTTGGGGGGAATGTCCTTGGTTTGCAGCTAGTTGGTGATTGATTTTGTTTAATATAAGTGCTCTATGTTATGGGTTTCTTTTCTTGTATATTTATTTCCACTATGTATTAATTAATATCTCTGATATATTTATTTTAATGTCGTTTCCTACTAGTTATCATTGTGCATGGCATGATTAAGCATTCTTTTTTAGTCTAGCATGAATCTTAATTATTGCATGCATGGTTATTGGATTTCTTTCATGCTTCTTTATTAATTAAATTCTATCAGAATTCGAAATTGGTTCAAGAAGTGGGTTCTTGAGGTAGCATACCTAGTTGACTAATGGATAGGTACGTTACAGAGTAGTATTAGAGCTTCTAGTTTAAACACTGGACTGGTATGGGCCGAAACAAGTGTGAATTGGGCATATTCTCTGTCACATATTCGGTTTGTAGGAATTTGGTGAAGGAGAGTGGAAAATTAGAGAGAAAATCCCCAAATTCATGAGCAGATTCTAGTTTTGAATGACTCGAGACTATCTAAGAAGTTAATGGATTTTATCTGTAGAGTTGCAAATCCAAATTCAACCTAGAGGGTTGGAAAAAAAATTGTATTTTAATGGCCGCTATAGCACGGGGTAGAGTTTAGAGAATCAACGACTAAGATCAATGATCGGGATTCATTATGATAAATTTAAAATTTGATAAATTTTCAATGTTTGGAAAGGTTACTAGATCAACAACCGAGATTCATTTCAGCATCTTGGAAAATGAGGAAGATCGACAACTTGTATTCATTTTTTACTGTATGGGAAGTCTAATAAAATTATCAGTCAAGATCATCTTGGTTGAGAGATTGACAACCCAAATTCACCTGGTTTTTGGATGAAGTTGTCTAAGTGTTGAAGTTTTCCAACAGAGATCGTCTATGGTAGATGGTCGGGGATTTGTGAGTTTGGAAAAGTGTTGAAGTTCACCAAAATACATATTTGATCGATGATGGTTGATGGTTTGGGATCGACAAGTTTGAAAAAGTATTGAAGTTTGGCCAAAAGACATCCTTGAAGGCTTATGGTCGATGGTGAAGGATCGAAAAGTTTGGTGAAGTGATGAAGTTCGCCAAAAGAAATCTATGATTGTCGATGGTTGATGATTGGGGATCGAAAGGATTTGGTGAATTTTTCATTAAGCCAAAGGAAATATTTGAACATCTATGGTCAATGATCGGGCATGGGTAGAACTAGTGCAAATTTTAGATTCTTCCAAGAGAAACTGTTGATGGTCGATGGAGAAAAGAGGGTGATTATGTGTCGTGCCACGTCAACATCCATGTGTCATGCAACGTCATCATCCACGTGTTGTGTCACATCAGCCAAGTTGACACCTCAGGATGACGTTTCATGCCACATCAATGAAGAGATGGTCAATCATCGATGGTCAGGGTTCGGTTATATTTGTGAGAAATCTTATTTTTCCAAGGGAGATGACTGATGGTTGATGGTCAATGATTGGGAATAAAAAAAAATCATAGGCAACTGTTGGGTTTGCGAATAAAAATGGTTGATGACTGATGGCCGATGATCGAGCTTCGGGGAGATCAGTGGGAAAGTTGGTTTGTGAAGTAATCATTGATTGTCGATAGAGAGCGGATCGATAGTGTAGAATATCCATCAGTTTCAAAAAAAATACTATCCATCAGTTTCAAAAAAAAGAACCAAGTCTGGAGGACTGAAGGTAGAGAGCTATCGTTGTCAAGTGTAATCATTCGGCCTCCAGTATTTTTTTGTGTTAAAATGATATATATGCTTTGTTTAATCCATTAACCCATATAGTTAGGGTTACATTGCATCATAAAGGTTCCAACATTTGGCTTCTATATTATCCAACTCTCTCGCATATAGATCCAAAATTTCGATCTATGAGGATTATGGATTTTCCATGTTAATTCTATCATTTTAAGGATGGAAAGAATGAGTTTCTAGAGTCATTATCGTTAATGGATGAATGGAAATAAGAGAATTATGAAGGGGGAATATTACAACGAGTAAGATTAAAATTTGATGGTGTGCAACATTGAGTGGAAGAGTAAAATGGTAAAGGTAAGCACTTGTGTTTATAAAAATCAGTTTCATATCATTTTGTGGTTTGAAACTCCATCATTTTTGGTATCTTTGATAATGATCTCGATTATATTGAAAGGGAAGTATGAATTGAATTCAATATAATGGAGATTCATAGAGAATACATTAAAGGTTCATGGAATGGTTATGAGTTTTTGTTTGTCTTTTCAAAGAGAAGTTGAGTCAAATTGCAAGTGAAAGGTCATAAAAAAAAAGTCTTGTAAAATTTGTTGGGTTGAGAAGTTGAGGGTGCATGATCGGCATTACCCGACACCCCAGCAAATTGTGTCAAGTTAAGTTGAGAGTCTAGAGTCAAAGTAAAGAAAATTTAAAGTCATTTAAATTGTCAATGTTAAATATAAAGTCATGAAAAATCATGACATTAGTGCGTCAATTGTGTCAGATTACTGAGAGGGGGGATGAATCAGTAATAGAGCAATTAAATCATTTTTAACCATATAATCCAAGTGTTATATCAATGAAGCATTATCATCCAATAACTGCAGAGTAAATAAGCAATGAACAAATGAACAAACACACACATACACAGTACACCAGTGTTTTACGTGGAAACCCAAATCGGGAGAAAACCACAGAATGCTTTGTCTTATATGTCTTGAAGAATTACATTCATTGGAAGCACCAACTTCCTTTGTTTTCCAACTGCAATTGTAAGGAGGCTCCGACCCGCTAGTTTCTCAAGCTACAACCTGAGGGAAGCTCCAACTCCCCAATTCTCTGGTTACAACTAGAAGGAGGCTACAACCCCCTATGTTCTCCAGCTACAACCAGTAGTTCGCTACAACCACCTGTCCTTGCCCCGTCCAAACGCCCTGAAGTAAAAGTAGAATGATGGAACCACTGTCAACCTATCACTGTGAGATATACCAATGTAAACCTATACCAATAAATCTGAACCATGCATCAACCTGTACCTCAACCTATAATCAACCTATATCATAAACAAGTGCATCAACCATGCACCAACCTGTACCAAACAACCTGTAATCAACCTGTACCATAAACAAGTGCATCCAACCTTGTACCAAGTATGTACCAATCATGTGTCAACTACTCATCAACTATGACTCATCAATATGTACCAACATCATCAACTATACACCTCATGTATGTGCCAACTCATCAACTACTTGACTCAACCATGTACTTAACATGAACCTCAACCAAAAGCCCTCATCAATTTCATCATTCAAATATGATTTGTAGATATTTAATAGACCTATTATATATGATCACATTCTTGAAAAACTTCCTTAACTTTAACAACAAGAGACTAGCATTTTCATCGAACTTTTCTTTAGTCTCACATGCCTAGTTTTGGATTAGTCAACAACCCTAACTTGAAGTAATCATAACTTTGTACCTATAATGTATAAAGATATGAAACTGATATACAATATTATTCAGTGTGTTTTATGAAATTCCTCCAGGTTTCACTACTTGGAACCTCTCAGAAAAGGAGTTAGAGCAAAAATGGCATACCTTGCTAAATTCTGGCTTATTCTAGAGAGTGACCTTGTAGAGTGTGCCCCGCACGAAATATTTGTTGAATTGATTTGAAACTATTACATAGAATACTAAAGACTGTACCCTAACCAACACATTTGGTTTCACTAAATTTGGATCTGTTATGAAGAAGTTATGACGTTTTTACCCAAAACACCTTCTTTTGACTAGTTTTAGGACTAGCCACAAACCCTATTTTCCACAGAGTGTAAATCCAAAAATACAACGACCCACAAGCTGAATTTTTTACCACATATACTTGGATATGTTTTCTCAATAGAATATAAATTTTACGGTCTGAAGCATTATAGAAAAAAATTTATAGCTAAAATGGTGAGATAACCTGTAAATAACATACCCTAGAAAGCACCATCAAAAGAATTTATCCTTCCTTTCATTTCGGCCTTATTTTCGTCAAATTCCCTCAGAATTTTGGCTTAGATATCCTTGGTTACCTCAGACACCTATAGATATTCAATATTCTCAAGTGTGATTAAAAT
>JZKD02S1674207.1:119607-137709 GCA_000966675.3 Picea glauca | reverse complement strand
TCATTTTTCTCTATTTGATCCAATTCTTCATCCATGGCCTTATTCCAAAATTCATCCTTGTTGGCTTCTTCAAAATAGTTTGGTTCAATTGTAGATAAGAGTGTTAGGTGTGTTTTTTCTAGTGAACGGATTTTTCTTCTAGTCTCAACGTCTGCATCTTTGTTTCCAATCATCTGATCTAAAGGATGATTCTTCTGTACTTGTTTTCTAGGTGTCTTTGGAGATACTTCTTGAACTTTCTCTTCTTCTTCTGTCGGATTCTCTTCATCTTCATCTTCCTCTTCTACTTCTTTTTCATCTTCTTCTTTGAAAAGTTGTTCCATTGATTCATTTTCTTATGCCTGTTTCATTAATTGTTACGTTGATGCTTTCCACAATTTTGTTCAATCTCAGATTGTAACACTTGTATGCTTTCCCTATACTTGAGTAACCAACAAGTACTCATTTGTCCACATGACAGTCAAACTTTCCCATTCTTCCATCTTCTCTTTTGATGTAACATTTGCTTCCAAAAACTCTGAAGTGCTTCACATTTGTTGGTCTTCCTTTCCATAGCTCGTAGGGAGTTTTGTCAATGTTGTTTTTTAGCATTACTCTGTTTTGAATGTGAATTGTTGTATGCACTACATGTTTCCAAAAAATATATGTCAATTTGTAATCCATTAGCATTGTTTAAGCCATTTCATGTGTAAATATCATCCATTATGATAATGTTCCTTTGTCTCTGAACCATTATCTGAACCAATCTATGAAACCAAGCTCTCGTCCACTATCATATATCTATCCAAACTTGCTAAGTGTTCTTACGAATCCATCTCTGTCCATATTTTCCAAGACTCTACTTGCGCAAATGTCCATAATGCTAACCCATTTATCATTATACTATCAAAATGTACTTTTGCTAATTGATTGCTCTGAATTTGTCTTCTCAAACTTTACAAGTTGCTCGAAGGATGGTTCTTTGGTTTATCACAGCTATCGCATAGACACCCCCTATCTAATATTCATATTTCTTGGGAGTCTCTAAGCTGGATGGCTCAAAACAATTCATGCTCTGATGTGTATTCATCAACATCTTCATTCGTAGATTCATCATCATATTCATGGGTAGATTCATTATCTCTCTGAGCTCTGACTTCTTTATTTTTGTCTGTGGATTCATATTTCACTGCAATTCCTGAAATTACAATCTCTTGGACATGTTCCTTATTTACTTTCCCTTCCTTTATTTCAGCTATTTTCCAAACATTTACGTATCTGACATCTTTCTTTTTCTCTGTAGAATTTTATTCATCTCGTTTTATTGTCAATCTTGCGATCTCTGGTGCCTGGTCTTTGTTCAATTGTTCTTCTTGTTTTCTTATCCATACTTTCTTATATATGATATCAGTATTCTCTTTCATGGAAGTATCGATCATGCTTCTACAATCACTAGCTATGTGTCCACAGTTATGGCATTTGTAACACTCAATGTTACGTGTGGCCACATAGGCACTTCTTGCTTGAACATTTCTTTTATAATCCCTGCAATCTGCAACCTTATGTCCAAAGTTAGTACAGTAAAAACAATGACCATAAAATAAATTTGCATACCTGGGAGTGAATGATCTTCTTTGTGGCATAGTCCTTCTAAATTTTTGTCTTGACTGATCACGATCATGATTAAAGCTTATTTGTGTCTTGAACATGGATGGTCCCCTTGAAGATGTATCTTTAATAGTTTTCTTAGATTCTGGCTGACCATGATTCCTTCCTTTGAGTACTTCTCAATAACTCTTTCTATTTTCTTCATTCTTCTTTTCTAGCAACCTAGAGTGATTCTCTTCATTCTCTATAACTGATGTGGATGTTTCTGTCTCTTCAACATTCATGTTGAGCTTGGAAATTTTACTTCTCAATGTGACAACTTCTTCTTTAATCTTCTCAACCTCTTCTTCTTTCTTCATTATCTGAGACTTCGTGACTTCTTCTTTTCTTTTCGCATTCTTCAAGCTGAATTTTTAATGTGATTATTTCTTCTTCAATTCTTTTCTCTTCTTGACCAAACTCTGCCTCAAGTTTGTTTAGATCGTTATTTCTTTCCTTAAGATGATCTGTCAATATCTTCTCTCTCATTTATGCTTCTTCCTTTTGTGCTGCTATGTTGGTTTCCAAACACTGCTTTTGATATTCAAGATTTTCTTCGATATTTCTGGCTTCTTCTAGCTGAGTTCTTAAGTTCACGATGACCTGTTGGGCTTCTTAAAAAATGTGAACACTTTCCTTTTGTTTCATCAATTCTTTCTTGAGTGAATTGTCTTCTTCTCTTAGTTCATCTAAAGCACTAATCAATTCTTCTGCATAATTGTCTTCCTTTTCAATTATTTTTCCTGTCTCATTTCCTTCATGGCATTCTATTTCAAGATGTCCATGTTTTTCACAATTAAATCAAAACAACATACCTTTGGTGATTATGTACCCTTCATCTTTTGAATCTTCTTAACATGGTGAACATAATTCTTCTTGATTTGTATCTGCATCTTCTTTGACATTTTTTGGATCTATGATGGGTGAAGAATATATGTTATGTAACTTATCCCAAAGTTCTTTTGCTAATGAAGATTTACCAACCTTTTCTCTTACCGGATTAGGCAATTCTTCCCAGATTAAATCCATTGCTATTTTGTTATTCTTCCTCAATTCCTTCTTGGCCGCAGTCTTTGCCCTTTTTGAATTATCATATCCTGTAACAACTGATATCCAAATATAATGTCCCTATGCGTGTAAAAATACTTTCATCCTTATGCTCCACATCTCATACTTAAAACCATTATGACCATTAAGCATTGGTACTCCATTCTCAGAATAATTCATGATCTCCTTCCAGTGGTTAAACTGTTTCCTTAAGGAACCAACTCTGATACCGATTGTTGGATTAATGAGAGGGGGGGTGAATCAATAATAGAGCAATTAAATCCTTTTTAACCATATAATACAAGTTTTATATCAATTAAGAATTATCATCCAATAACTACAAAGTAAATAAGCAATGAACAAACACACACATACACAGTACACCATTGTTTTACGTGGAAACCCAAATCGGGAGAAAACCACATAATTTTTTTTCGTATATGTCTTGAAGAATTACATTCATTGGAAGCACCAACTTCTTTTGTTTTCTAGCTGCAACTGTAAGGAGGTTCCAACCCCCTAGTTTCTCAGTCTACAACCTGAGGGAAGCTCCAACTCCCCAATTCTATGGCTACAACCCCCTATGTTCTTTGGCTACAACCACCTGTCCTTGCCCCGTCCAACTGCCCTGAAGTAGAAGTAGAATGATGGAACCACTGTCAACATGTCACTCTGAGATATACCACTATAAACTTGTACCAATAAATTTGAACCATGCATCAACCTGTACCTCAACCTGTAATCAACCTATACCATAAACAAGTGTATCAACCATGCACCAACCTGTACCAAACAACCTGTAATCAACCTATATCATAAACAAGTGCATCTAACCATGTAACAAGTATGTATCAATCATGTGTCAACTACTCATAAACTATGTATGACTCATCAATATGTACCATCATCATCAACTATACACCTCATGTATGTGACAACTCATCAACTACTTGTCTCAACCATGTACTCAACATGTACCTCAACCAAAAGAGCTCATCAATTTCATCATCCAAATCTGATTTGTACCTCTATAATAGACATTTTATATATGATCACATTCCTAAAAACCTTCCTTAACTTTAACAACAAGAGACTAGCACTTTCATCAAACTTTTTTTTAGTCTCACATGCCTAGTTTTGGATTAGTCAACAACCCTAAATTGAAGTAATCATAACTTTGTACCTGTAATGTATAAAGATAACTGATATACAATTGTTTTCAGTGTTTTTTGTGCAATTCCTCCAAGTTTCACTACTTGGAACCTCTCGAAAAAGGAGTTATCGCAAAAATGGCATACCTTGTTGAATTTTGGCTTATTCTAGAGAGTGACCTTGTAGAGTGTGCCCCACACGGAATATTTCTTGAATTGATATGAAACTGTTGCATAGAATATTAAAGACTGTACCCTAACCAAGACATTTAGTTTCACTAAATTTGGATTTGTTATGAATAAGTTATGATGTTTTTACCCGAAACACCTACTTTTGACTAGTTTCAAGACTAGCCACAAACCCTATTTTCCACGGAGTGTAACTCCAAAAATGCAATGACCCACAAGCTGGATTTTTTACCACATATACTTGGATATGTTTTCTCAATGGAATGGAAATTGCACGATTTGAATCATTATAGAAAAAAATTTATAGTGAAAATGGTGAGATGACTTGTAAATAACATACCTTAGAAAGCACCATCAAAAGAATTTATCCTTCCTTGCATTTTCGCCTTCTTTTCTTCAACTTCCCTCAGAATTTTGGCTTAGATATCTTTGGTTACCTCAGAAACCTATAGATATTCAATATGCCCAAGTGTGATTAAAATGAGAGAGCCTTGTCTCTTATGTATACTCTCCAAGTAACTTCCTTAAAAACATCCTCTAGGTCACTTGGCCCCACTTTCCTTATTTTAGGGTTAACCCACTTCTAATTTCTCCATTAAATTTATTATTGAAATAATTTATTTTGTATTCACTTTGAATTATAATACATTCATTACTTCACTTTATTATTTACCTTTTAAAATCTATTAAACTACTTTGACTACTTTGACCTTTTGGGGCTTCTAGATGACATATGAGGGTCCTCCAACTTCGTAAGACCATAACTCCCAAACCGTGAGGAGTTATGTGACATTCCACATACCACTAGAAATGGAATGACATGTAATATCCATATAGAATAGTATTATCTGAAAATATATCATAACTCATACCTTTATCCATCAAACAAACTTGGGTCCATTACCCAAACCCAGGGTCTCCAACTTCTCATGACCATAACTCTCTAACCGTAAGGAGTTATGTGACGTTCCACATACCACCGGAAATGGAATGATAAGAACTATCCATCTAGGACAGTTTTACTAAAAACATCACTGACCTTCATCTCATTACTCCACAATTAAGCATGGGTTCTCTAACCATACTTCTTAGGATAACTCAATTCACAAAGCGTCTTCCCGTGAGGGATTTCACCATAAGGGGACCACTTTGGAGTTCATACATTTGTACTTATTATCAACCATGACAAGACAATGATGAGTCATATTTACATTAAACAAAACTTGGTCCATTACCCAAACCTTTGTGCCACTAGGCTTTCTTCAAGGGTTGACATCAATGACAACCAACCTTAATCAACAAATTGAGTTTGCCAATCTAGTATCATAGGTATCTGGTTGGATGGAGACGTCCCTCTTACAAGAAAATTTTTTATGCAAGTACATTTCGGAAGATTCAAATGAAGAAGAGAAGAAGAATCCATGAATGAAGCAGACAAATAAAGAATGATGAAGAAGCAGATAACAGAAGACCAAGAATGAAAGAAGAAGATTGATGCAGAGAGAAGAAGAAGATGAAAACTTTATGACATATGAAGATGACAGAGGAAAGTTCTAGTGAATTGAACAAAAGAATATGAAAGAAGAAAAAAGAAGAATATGGACTCATGGACCTAAACATAAGGACAAAATTTTAAAGCAACAAAAGGACAGAATAATGCAACAAAAATAGAAGACAAATAATGAAGAAGAAAAGCAAGGTACATAAGTAGTACCTTGTGGTTTTTGTGATGCATAGAGAATGAGATCCCTAAGAAGTTTGAAGATCCTCTTTGATAATTTTATTTGATGGAAACAAAGATGATATTGGTCCTATGCTTGTATAAAGGATAGATTGGTTTGAAACGGAAATTGAAATTGTATGTACCTGAGTAAATGATGATGTAAGCTGTGAAGAGGCATGTTGTATGTACTTGAGTCAATATTTATGTAATTCGTGAAGAGATAAGTGTGCCCCCATAATTTGTATGTTGAATTTTTTTGGTTAGCTAGAAACCATTTGATGTAATGTGTTGTTTGTGGTAAGCAGAAACCACTTGTCATGAAAAAGGAGGGTTTGTGATAAGTCTGAAATCACTTGTTGTAGTGATTCGGGGTAATCCACTAAAACCCATGATGTATGGGTAAGCCAAAGCATATCCAAGATGATGATTGATGATGATGCAGGGGGAGTTACAGGTACATGTATGATATTTTTTATTCACAAATGGTTGATGAACCATGTATAGGAAAGAGTTTCCTATAGAACCGACAGATACAACGGTTGACGACCCATGTATTCCGGTGGATGGTAACTTTTTTATATGGACTTCAAAAAATGTGATTTTTATACTATGCAGGTACAAGAATAAGATTAAATATGCAGAATGAATAATACCAAAGACAAAATATGAATGCAAAGCATAATAATATGTTGAAGGTTGGACCAATTCAACGATCAGTTGAAGAGATCACAAGTATTCATTAAGGGGGAGTATGAAGGAATAATTCATACATGTGATATATGAATAATGTCTAATGTATATGAGTGAATAAATGTTATGAAGTAGACCAATATTAATGTCTACGTATGAGTGAAAGATGAGGATTATAAGATATATTAGGGATGAGGATCTCATGGATCGAGTTGAGAGATTTAAGGAGATATTGTGAAGATGGTTATGGATATGATGTGATATAATTACCTAATTAAGACTTAGTATTTATGGTCACATATGGTTATATAAAGAGACCATTTGTACAATAGAATGTACACACGGAAATTATTTGATTAATAAAATTTCCCCTTCGGGGGTTTCTTGAGTATAATCCATGATGTCCCTTGCTTCAATATATGTTTGTATGTATTTTTTTATGGATATTAAAGCCAAAAGTTAAGTCATATTGAGATGAAATTTATGGGTTTTATCCGTAGAGAGGATATCTACAAAAGTGCCAGAGAGGGAACTTGTCCAATTTTGTTTGGATTTGTCAAAAATTGCAAAATAGTGGTTTTTAAAGATCTAGGTCTAGATCGTAGAGATCCATATTAAGACAAAATTCTTGCAAAGATCCTATAAAAAAGATATGGAAATGAAGGAATTGACTAAATCATATGGCGATTGGAAAGGGGATATTGAAAGAGGCCAAAATCCACTATTTCGGGCCATTTGGGGGGGATTTTTTGTATTTTCAAAGGAGGAAAAGTGACCCCAGATCAAAAAATTGGAAAATTTTATTTACTCAATATTTTATATACTCATTAATGCAAACAAATTTGGTGTAGTGAAATGTTTTTAGAAGTGCATAGTTTGAGAGATAGCCAATTTTGCTAAAAAAATTGGGTGAAAAAGGGCAAAGTTGTCATTTCCAGATTGTTGCAGTGTTTTACTGGGGCATCAACTTGAAAATATGAGAGTTGTTATGAATTACTTGTCATTATTTTTATCTATGTCTCATGCAAAAATTTATCTATTTTCTAACATATTTTCTTCTATGGTTGGCATTTCAATAATGTAAGACCTTCCATACAAAGCCTCAAAATAAAATAAAATAAAACTATTCATCTTCTACTTAAATAAATTCACTTTAGTTCAAATTTTTCCTTTCATGATTTTCTTTATACCAGCATAATAATCAACATCAGCATAATAACAACACAAAATGCACAAAATACATACCTCTACCTATAGATTACTTGATTTAGCTCTTTTTTTGGTTGTCCTTGCTTTGCCCAAACTACCCAAATTGAATATTAACCTCCCAATCAACTAGGAACAACCTCTTCAACTCCATACCTCTAAGAATCCTTATGGTTTCCTGGGCCCCGAGCCCAAAATTCCCAACAATAGCAGATTTCCTATGAGAGTTCCCAAAAAAAACAATATGTTCACCAATCTCCTCCTCCTTTCAGAATTTCTTCCTCCTTATTCACCCAATTTCACCTCCCCCAAAACCCAACAACCAAATAACCCTCTGCAAGACCTCTCCCCTCTTCCTTATCCTCCTCCCTTGAATCCCTCTCCCTCATTCAATTCCCCCAACTGCCTTACCCACCCCCCCTCCATTATTTCCTCAACAACCTTATCCCTCCCATTAATTACTTCACCTACCAATTTAATAATACTATAATAAAAGACTCAATAAATTAATTTTAATAATTAATTAAATTATATTTAACAACCATGATAATTAAATAATTAATTAGGGTTGTTACATACACCCACCCTTCAAGAAACTTTGTCCCGAAGTTAGAGTAATTTACAATACAAGGGTAATGACATATGGTTCATACATCCACATCACATAAACAACATCATCAGTTTGAAAACACTTATACATACTAGTGTACATGTGCAAGGAATGCATGCGTATCTAGCAGATACAGGACTCACACATGTACTAATGACAATAATTATTACACCTATAGTAATTCTTGTATGCGTCCAATTCAATCAACAAGACCATTCATTTCATAAAAGATAGTAAACCATTTTAAATGTTCATAAAATTCCTCAATTACAATAATTTAGCACAAACAACATTCACTTAGATAATTGTAGTTTAGTTAAGCAATTATATATATATATATATATATATATTAAAAAGAGGAAAACAATAAATTCTACTATAAGGCAAAATCCCCACACTCTCAACTACTTCTATGCATCCTTCCTCCCTAACTTACTTCCACCTTCCATTTGTATCCTTCCTCTGCTGGATTATCTTGGAGCGTCAACTATATTGTCCTAAATCCAAATAGAACCTGTAAGTGGAAGTGCCAACTCTCTTGACCAAGCTTCCCCAGCAGACAACTGACAATCATCATCACAGGTCTAGGGGAGCATGAGCTAACACCGTCCTCCCATTACTCCAGGTTTTATAGGATACACAATGGGAAATTCCTCCACCCCTCCTAATAGAACTAGGGTTAACACCCTACCATGGACCATATAGTGGCACTGTGTTGCTAGGAATTTTGTCATTGTATATTCAGTTTTATGCAGTCTCACCACCTAAAAACCTGCACTTGTCCACATATCATAGCAATGCATTTGAACCAACATAATTTCACACCATATTGTTTCTTGGTCGATGTTCATGACATCAACCTTTTATCATCATTATCCTTTGGCTATTTCATAGCCTCTTGACCTGCAAATTAGTCTATAACACAAACTCATACATATACATGCATTATCATCATGTAAATGCATTTAATCATAATATCAATACAGTATCCACGTACCAACAACTTTAAATGTCATAATTTTCAAGTTATAAATAGATTGCATAATATCCATTATAATTCAAAGAACGTTAAATATTCATAGAATTGGCATTCACATAGGTTCATATGTCTTAAAATTTCAAGTGTATCATTAATAGTTTCACAGTGAATAGAAAGTAAATATGTTTAGGCCTTAAGTAATTCTAGTTTCTTAAGTCAAAAGGTGGCATTACATACACCCAACCTTTTAGAAAACATATTCCCGAGGTGGTAAAAAACAAGTGAGGGATGATCTCTTCGTACGGTCTCTGCATCCTCCCAAGTAGCAAATCTTGGGCTATACTTGTCACACTGGACCTTAACTTGGTCTACCAAACGATTCCTCAATTGTCAAACCCTACAGTCCAATATGCATAATAGTTCTATCATGAGGGTTCCCACATCTGATACATGCAATTCCTTCCAATTTAGTTTATGAGATTCGTCAGCAACATAATGACGTAGAACAGATACATGAAAAACATTAGAGTTTTATGCAAGTGGGGTGGTAATACGAGACGATAGTCAATAGGTCCAATTCTCTCTTGGATTTTGAATGGTCCTATAAATTGAGGAGACAACTTTTTCCCCTTTATGAACTGAATGGTACTATTATTAGGCATGATAGGAATGAAAACTTGATCTCTCACTTTATAACTTTAGTCACTCTTATGTGCATCAACATAAATTTTATGTCTATCATGTGCTTCCTTTAGTTGCTGCCTAATATGAATCACCTATTCCTCCATCTCTTGAATCAATTTTGGCCCAACTGTCACTCGGTCGTCTAACCTTTCCCAACTCAATGGTGTCTTGCATGGCCTTCCATATAGAGCTTCATAAGGTGGCATTCCAATGGATCTATGAAAACTGTTATTGTAGGCAAACTCTACCAAAGGTAGGTACTTCTCCCAATGGGTTTGATTATCCATAACATACATCCTAAGCATGTCTTCCATAACCTGATTTACTATCTCAGTTTTCCCATCTGTTTCAGGATGATAAGTTGTGCTTAAGTTCAACTGAATTCCCAACGCTGAGTGCAAACTTGTCCAAAACCTAGATGTGAATTGGGAGTCCCTATCTGAAATTATCTTCTTGGGTAACCCATGCAAATGGATGATCTCACTTATAAACATGCATGCCACATCAGTGACATTATAAGTGTCTCTAACTAGAATAAAATGAGCACTCTTGGTCAAATTATCAACTATCACAAGAATGGCATTGTTTCTATGCGATGTGAGCGGAAATCCCATGACAAAATCCATAGAAATGACTTCCCACTTGGACATAGGAACATCATGCAGTTGTAGGACACCTATTGGGTGGTGGTGTTCAGCCTTCACTTGTTGACACTCTAAAAACTTAGCGACAAAATGGACTACATCATTCTTCATGCAGGTATTATCAAGAACACTTACAAGACACCTCAAAAGACTGGTTTTGAAGAGGAGAAGTCATTTGACAAAGAGTACAATTATTTTGTCACTGAGAAACCCACTCAAATATGATTTTTGGAAGGCAGTGCTCCCCTATACACTTTCAGGGAGAGTTTTCACTCTGTGCTCTCTTTTGGGGGAGCATTGCAACACTCTGTGCCCCATTCAAAGGGAGTGCTTTCCTTTTTTAGCAAATTTTGAGTGTTGAGAGAAATCAGGGAAGAATCCCCTCAATATCTTAAGGTGGTTGGATTCGAATTTGAGGTCAAGCTTCGATCTTAGGGAAAATCCACAACTGAAGGAGAAGAATCCTCAACTTATCCCAAGAATATCTTAAGTGGTTAGGCCTCTCCAAGCCTATATAAGGAGGCCTTCTCATGGTGAAAGAGAGATGGATACATTGTGAAGCATCAAACTTATGATCTCATAAGGGAGATATCATTGAAGCATCAACATTCTATGTGTGGATTATTTGAGCAAGGGTCTGGAAAAAGAGAGCTTGGTGAAGTTGTTGCACCTACATCCATGGTTGTAAGTACCACTTTGTTCTCATTAATATAAATCTATGTTTGGCCTATTTCCTTTAAAGTTTGTATACATTTCAAGAACTTGTTTCTTTCATAGATACATTATGAAGCTAATCATGGTAGAGTAGGAAGTATCGTTGTTGTTGCTCATTATATTACAGGAAATTTTGAAGAACTTGGAGATCAAGATCAGCCTGGATTAAGCAACGAAAAACGTCGGTAAAAAGGTATTTACTCTTCTTCCTTCTTCTTATTTGATAGTTTAGATTCATGAAAAGGAGAGCCAGTGTCCACAATATCACTTTTTTGTCTTGGTCATAGGGATCTAGTATCCAAGAGGAAATCCACTTGTCCACTGGGGGATTATCCTGTAACACCTACCCAGAATAAAATCTTCTTCATGTCTATGTACATTTTATTCATGCCCAGATGTGCACAATAAAGTGCTCTATGGGCTTCCTTGAGTATGATTCTTCGAATATCCCCACCTTTGGGGATGTACATCCTTCCCTGATATCTTAATAATCCATCTGCTTCTAGGCTATATCCTTCATAATTTGGATCTAATCTTCTTCCACTCTGGAGGGTTGAAATAACCTTTAAATACCAACTATCTCTGATAAGTTTCCTCAACACATGCTCCCTCAAATTAACTTTTAAGGGTACCAAGGAGAAGACACATGGTCTCCTGCTTAAGGCATCCACAACCATGTTCTGCTTTCCCTTAATGTACGAAATTCCAAAATTGTACTCACTCATAAACTCACTCCATCACCTCTACCTTGCATTGAGATATCTTTGAGTGAAAATATGCTTTAAGATTTCATGGTTTGTTTTGAGCTCAAACCTTCTCCCTGCTAGATAGTGCCTCCAAATATAATACTGTCATCTTGTCCATGTTGTGTCTCGGACGACATTACCAAGAACACTTACAAGACACCTCAAAAGACTGGTTTTGAAGAGGAGAAGTCATTTGACAAAGATTAAAAGTCTTTTGCCACTGAGAAACCCACTCAAATATCATTTTTGGAAGGCAATTATCCCCTATACAATGTCAGGAAGTGTTGGCGCTCCGTGCCTTCTTTTGGGGGAGCGTTGCAATGCTCTGTGCCCCATTTAGAGGGAGTGTTGCCCATTTTGAATGAATTTTGGACTGTTGAGAGAAATCAAGGAAGAATCCCCTCAATATCTGAAGGTGGTTGGATTTGAATCTAAGGTCAAGACTCAATCTTAGGGAAGATCCACAATTGAAGGAGAAGAATCCTCAACTTATCCCAAGAATCTCTTAAGTGGTTAGGCCTCTCCAAGCCTATATAAGGAGGCCTTCTCATGGTGAAAGAGATATGGAGACATTGTGAAGCATCAAACTTATGATCTCATAAGGGAGATATCATTGAAGCATCAACATTCTATGTGTGGATTATTTGAGCAAGGGTCTGGACAAAGAGAGCTTGGTGAAGTTGTTGCACCTACATCCATGGTTGTAAGCACCACTTTCTTCTCATTAATATAAATCTATGTTTGACCTGTTTCCTTTAAAGTTTGTATACGTTTCATGAACTTGTTTATTTCATAGATCCATTATGAAGCTAATCATGATAGAGTAGGAAGTATCATTTTCTTTGCTCATTGTATGATAGGACCTTCTGAAGAACTTGGAGATCAAAATCAGCCTGGATCGAGCAACGACAAATGTTAGTAAAAAGGTATTTACTCTTCTTCCTTCTTCTTCTTTGATAGTTTATCTTCATGAAAAGGAAATTAAGTGTCCACAATAGCACTTTTCTGTCTTGGTCATAGGGGTCTAGTATCCAAGAGGAAATCCACTTGTCGGCAGGGGAATTATCCTGTAACACCTACCCAGAAGAAAATCTTATTCATGTCTGCGTACATTTTCTTCACGTCCAGATGTGTACAATAAAGTGCTCTATGGGCTTCCTTGAGTATGATGCTTCGAATATCCCCACCTTTGGGGATGTACATCCTTCCCTGATATCTTAATAATCTTTCTACTTCCAGGCTATATCCTTCATACTTTGGATCTAATTTCCTTCCACTCTTGAGGGTTGAAGTAACCTTTAAATACCAACTATCTCTGAGAAGTTTCCTCAACACATGCTCCCTCAAATTAACTTTTAAGGGTACCAAGGAGAAGACACGTAGTCTCATGCTCAAGGCATCTGCAACCACGTTCTCCTTTCCCTTAATATACGAAATTCCAAAATCGTACACACTCATAAAATCACTCCATCACCTCTGCCTGGCATTAAGATCTCTTTGAGTGAAGAGATGCTTTAAGATTTCATGGTCTGTTTTGAGCTCAAATCTTCACCCTACTAGATAGTGCCTCCAAATATAATATTGTCATCTTGTCCATGTTCTGCCTCGGACGACATTATCAAGAACACTTACAAGACACCTCAAAAGACTCGTTTTGAAGAGGAGAAGTCATTTGACAAAGAGTACAAGTCTTTTTCCATTGAGAAACCCACTCAAATATCATTTTTGGAAGGCAACGCTCCCTTATACAATGTCAGGAAGCATTAGTTCTCTGTGCCCTCTTTTGGGGGAGCGTTGCAACACTATGTGCCCCATTCAGAGGGAGTGTTGCCCTTTTTGAGCGAATTTTGGACTATTGAAGGAAATCAGGGAAGAATCCCCTCAATATATGAAGGTGGTTGGATTCAAATATGATGTCAAGCCTTGATCTTAGGGAAGATCCACAACTGAAGGAGAAGAATCCTCAACTTATCCCAATAATATATTAAGTGGTTAGGCCTCTTCAAGCCTATATAAGGAGGCCTTCTCATGGTGAAAGAGAGATGGAGACATTGTGAAGCATCAAACTTATGATCTCATAAGGGAGATATCATTGAAGCATCAACATTCTGTGTGTGGATTATTTGAGCAAGGGTCTAGAAAAAGAGAGCTTGGTGAAGTTGTTGCACCTACATCCATGGCTATAAGCACCACTTTGTTCTCATTAATATAAATCTATGCTTGGTCTGTTTCCTTTAAAGTTTGTATACATTTCATGAACTTGTTTCTTTCATAGATCCATTATGAAGCTAATCATCGTAGAGTAGGAAGTATCGTTGTTGTTGCTCATTGTATTACAGGACCTTCTGAAGAACTTGGAGATCAAGATCAATCTGGATCAAGAAATGACAAACGTAAGTAAAAAGGTATTTACTTTTCTTCCTTATTCTTCTTTGATAGTTTAGCTTCATGAAAAGGAAATTCAATGCCCACAATAGCATTTTTTTGTCTTGCTCATAGGGGTCTAGTATCCAACAAGAAATCCACTTGTACACAGGGGGATTATCATGTAACACCTACCCAGAAGAAAATCTTCTTCATGTCTGTGTACATTTTCTTCATGCCCAAATGTGCACAATAAAGTTCTCTATGGGCTTCCTTGAGTATGATGCTTCGAATATCCCCACCTTTGGGGATGTACATCCTTCCCTGATATCTTAATAATCCATCTGCTTCCAGGCTATATCCTTCATACTTTGGATCTAATTTTCTTCCACTCTGGAGGGTTGAAGTAACCTTTAAATACCAACTATCTTTGAGAAGTTTCCTCAACAAATGATCCCTCAAATTAACTTTTAAGGGTACCAAGGAGAAGACACGTGGTCTCCTGCTCAAGGCATCTGGGACCACGTTCTCCTTTCCCTTAATGTACAAAATTCCAAAATTGTACTCACTCATAAACTCACTCCATCGCCTCTGTCTGGCATTGAGATCTCTTTGAGTGAAGAGATGATTTAAGATTTCATGGTCTGTTTTGAGCTCAAAGCTTTACCCTACTAGATAGTGCCTCCAAAGTTTCAGAGTTGGCATTACAACTGCCAACTCTAAATCATGAGTAGCATAAATATCCTTATGTTGCTTCAAATTTATTGATGCATATGCTATCACTCCCCCTTCTTGCATTAGCACGACCCCCAATCCTTGATTTGAGGTATCTGATCAAATTGTCAAGTCTTTTCCCATATCCGACCCTCGTAGAATTGGTGCACTAGTTAGTAACCGCTTAAGCTCAATGAATGCAATATCGCATTCTTCTGTCCATTCATACCTGGCCCCCTTGCGCTGCAAGGTGGTGATGGGTTTCTCTATATTAGAGAACCCTTCCACAAACCTCCTATAATAACTAGCTATCCCCATGAAGCTTCTCACCTCATGAGAATTTTTCGGCACTCGCCATTCCATAATGGCCTTTACCTTTTCTAGATCCACAGATATTCCTTCACCGGAAATGATACGACCTAAATAGTGAATTTCTTTCTAGAAGATAGAACACTTTGACAAATTACAATTTGTTCTCTTTAATGCATGACAACACCACTTGCAAGTGTCCTCATGTTCTCTTTCATTCTTGGAATAGATGAGGATATCATCCAAAAAAACTTATACAAAGCAGTCTAAGTACTTTCGAAAAGCATCATTCATGAGGCTCATGAATACTATTGGTGCATTGGTCAAACCAAAAGGTACTACAACGAACTCATAATGCCCAAATCAAGTTCGAAAGGCATTTTTAGGAATATCACCTTCCTTAATCCTTAACTAGTGATACCCTGATCACAAATCATTTTTTGAGAAAATTGTTGCTCCTTTCATCTGATCAAAGAGGTCATCTATCCATGGAATTGGGTACCTATTTTTCCCTGTATCATGGTTCGGTTCCCTGTAATCTATACATAGTCGTAAGGAACCATCCTTCTTCTTGACAAAAATTATTGGTGCGCCCCAAGGTGAGACACTAAGTCTTATTAGCCCTAAGTCAACTAGTTCCTTCAAATGCACCTGCAAATCACAAAGTTATGGCGTCGTCATCCTATACGATGTCTTGGAAATTGGCTCTACATTGGGTTTTATCTCAATGGTAAAATCAAGCTCCCTCTCAGGAGGTAACCCAGGCAACTCTTTCGGAAAAAAATACTTAAACTCTGAAAATACTGGATACTGATCCAAGGAGGGTCCTTTCCCTTCATTGACTGCTTCCACTACATATAATCGAAAACCTTGCCACGTGAAATGTTTAACCTTCATGGTCAAGATAAAGCGTAGAGACACCTTCCTCTGTACACCATGGATATTCATGGTTTAATTCATGCTTGTGTTTGCGTAGTTTTGCAGGAAAATCAAATAGTTGTGTGCCATTTGAAGGCCATCTGGGCTTGATTCAGATTGTTCTTAGAACATTAAATTCATGAATCAAGTGAACGATTTGGTGGGAAATTGTATAATGGAGCTCTGAATGGCGCTTCTATTGAATTATTTTTAAACCCAGACAAAGAGTTGCATCGTTTACTTCATTGGATTTGGAAATCGATACAACTGGCTTGACAATGCACAGACACCTGCTTGATATTTTTTCTCGTGTTCTATTGTCATTTCGTCAAGTTCATATCGTTTTACTTTGATAGGACTAATTTATTCCACTTTCAAGATGTAGATCGTTTTTAAGACACACATCGGCAAGACTATCACTCTCGAGGTTGAGAGCTATGACACCATCGACAATGTAAAGGTCGAGATCCAAGACAAGGAAGGCATTCTGCCTGACCAACAACGTTTGATCTTTGTTGAAAAGCAGCTTGAAGATGACCTTGTTGGAGCTTGTAGATTCTCACAAGGCACTGGCACGGATTACCTGGGATAACTGTTGGTTATGGAGAGATAATAACTGAAGGATCCACCAATCAGCAACCATTTAGTATTATTATCATCGCCCGCATATGAAAAACACCCCTGATTTTCAGGTCATTTGAGGCAGAACCTAGATTCATTCCTTCCCTCTCTACGTATCCAACCTTCAATGTTGGAGACTGAATCATCGTAGAAAGATACCCACGACCCTCTTAATTATTCATATTTCTATTCCAAATGAATTTCCGAGCTGTATGGATTTGACTGATTTTTCACTCATTTGTTCGATGATAATTGTGTGTTGATGATAATCATGTGTTGGCAAGAAGCCTTGGTAAAAATTGATTTATCATTGTGCCATCCATTGTGGTCTGGATTTTAAATATTGCTCAACTCCATAGGTTCCATGTTGGGGTTTTGTTTGGTTTCCTTTTGTATAGAGTAATTAGTACATATACATTTCATAATCTTTGGTTTATTTTACAATATTTTTTAATCTAACTCTGTTAATTTTCTACCTACGTAGGTGAAGAATAGTTCAGGTGGTTGGAACATGGTTCTTCTAGATAGTCTTCATAAGATTGTTTTTGGGGGGGGTGTAAATAAAGGGTTTCTTAGTGGTAATTTCAGGGTTTCTGGGAAGTAGGTTAGGGGTTGTTTTTGGGGAACACACTGCACAGTTATGGGGTGGTCAAGCCCAGGTTTTAGTTTTGAAATCGGGCTCTGATACCATCTGTAAGACCTTCCATACAAAGCCTCAAAATAAAATAAAATAAAACTATTCATCTTCTTATGAAATAAATTCAATTTAGTTCAAGGTTTTCCTTTCAAGATTTTCTTTATACCAGCATAATAATCAACAACATCATAATAACAGTATAAAATGCACAAATTGCATACATCTACCTATAGATTAGTTGATTTAGCTCCTTTTCTGGTTGTCCCTGCTTTGCCCAAACTGCCCAAAATTAATATTAACCTCCAAGCCAACTAGGAATAGCCTCTTTGACTCCCTAGCTCCAAGAATCTTTACGGTTTCCTGGCCACCGAGCCCAAAATTCCCAGCAACAGTAGAGTCCCTGTGAGAGTTCCCCAAAAAAAACAATATGTTTACCAATCTCCTCCTCCTTTCATAATTTTTTCCTCCTTCTTCTTCACCCAATTTCACCTCCCCCAAAACCCAAAAACCAAAGACCCCTCTCCAATACC
>JZKD02S1674207.1:87275-106241 GCA_000966675.3 Picea glauca | reverse complement strand
GGATTTTGTATGGCCCCCTGGTGGGGGATTCGGGAGCAGCGCCCCCTAAGTGAAATATTGGGAAAAATTGTCTTGTAAAATATTGCAATTTCATAGTCAATCTAGATCGTTCATTATAAGGTCGTAGATCTGACGATAGAAGTTATTTTAGGTATTTTTTCCCTATAAGGCAACCCTTTTTTATGAGGAAATTGTATTGTGGTTGTGCATGTGTGTGATTATTATATTCTAAGAGAGGAGACTATGAGAGAAATAAGAGGAAGTTACAGCGGGTGTGATATAGGTTGTATCCCTTCATTTGATGGGTAATAAAAAGGAAGGACCTGACAATTTCTCTGGTGGACGTAGCCCACACTGGGTGAACCATGTATATCTATGTCTCTATTGTATTGTGTATCTTTTGTGTTTTATTTCTACATTTCTTTTACTTTATTGCTCCATGATCTTGTTTTTCTAACAACTGGTATCAGTGCGAAAGGTAACTCGTAGGAAAAGAGGGTTCATGGTTCGAGTGGGAGCAATGGTAGAAGATGGAAAGTTTAGGGTGGAGAAATTTAATAGCCAAAACTACTAGTTATGGAAGATTATTTATATCAGAAGGATTTATTCCTACCATTGGGCAGAATAACAAATAAGTCGATAGCCACAAAGGATGGAGAATGGGAGGTTCTCGACAGAAAGGCACTATGAATGATACGATTGAGCCTAACAGTGTCAGTGCCTTTCAATATTTCAAAAGAAAAGACAACGAAGGAGTTGATGGACACATTGACTAAACTGTATGAAAAAACCTTAGTGTCCAATAAGGTATTTCTAATGAAGCAATTATTTAATATGAAGATGTCAGAAGGTGGGTTTATAGCAGATCATTTAAATGAACTTAATATGGTTACCAATCAACTAAATTATGTAAAAGTGCACTTTGATGATGAGGTCAGGGTTCCCAAAGGGGTTGGATCCAATGGTGGAAAGTGAGGAGTTTTTTTCCATTGGGCAAGGTTAAATTCTCATGAGGGCTTTACCTGGAGCCATGGGGACACCTTGAGGTAGTGGTCGAATGTGTGGTTGCACCCAGAGATACCATATTAAATGGTATCATGACCTGTGCACACATAAGTGGATCAAAGCCCACCCCCATGTCCTTCAAATTTTTAAGTCCCCGAGGTGTAGGATAGTCGGTGACGGAGTGTGTTGTTAAGCCACTCCATGTTGAAAAGTCACCGGTTCGAAACCTGCGGGGACAAAAAATCCAACCATGTTAAGGGTTGTTGTGGCTCAGGTCGGGTGTGATCCCCGGGTGATTTTGACAGATTAGATGCCCCTGATTCGCGGTTTCTCAAGCCACAGGTTAATCCTGATGCCAACAGGTTCGGCCACATTAACAAACAAACAAAAAAAATGATGAGGTCAGGGCTCTTATAATCATGTGCTCATTTCCAGAAATGTGGAATGGCTTGGTCATGGTTGTAAGTAACTCTATCTATGGTTCAAACACTCTAAAATTTGATGATGTTGTTGATGTTGTTGATGTTATCCTTAGCGAGGAAATGCAATGGAAAAACACATGTGAGACATCAAGTAATGCGTTAAACATGGAGAACATAGGAAGACAAAATGATAGAGGAAAGGGCTCAACGAACCGTGTGAATTCTAGGAAAGGAAGATCTAAATCCAGATTGGGAAATATAAAGTGTTGGAATTGTGGGAACAAAGGACATCTAAAGAAAGACTATAGAGCTCCAAAGAAACAAAGAGATGGATAGCAGGAGAAAAATCAGGAAGCAAATGTAACAGGTGATGTGTTACAAGATTCTTTGATTCTTTATGTAGATAATATTTTTGAGTCTTGGGTAGTATATTCAGGGGCTTCATTTCATGCCATACCCCATAAGAAACATTTTCTAGATTATGTTCAAAGTGATTTTGGACAGGTTCATTTGGGTAATGATGCACCATGTAAAATTGTTGGAATGGGAAAGGTACAAAAAAGAAAAAGAATGGAAACCAATGGTTGTTGAAGGAGGTAATACATGTTTCATATCTAAGGTAAAATCTAATTTCAACAGGGAAGTTGGCAAGTGAAGGTTGTATATCTATATTTACATATAAGATGTGGAAGGTCAACAAATGATCACTAGTGATAGCAAAAGGAGAGAAGGTAAGTACATTGTATTTATGTAATGGTAATACTGACTCTTCTATCTCTTTAGCTTCTACATGATTTGATACAAAACATTGGCATCATAGGCTTGGACACATGAGTGAGAAGGGGATGCAGATACGTCACAAAAGGAATTTGTTGCCAGATCTTAAACAAATTGATTTGGATTTCTGTGAGCATTGTGTTTATGGAAAACAGAAGAGAGTCGGATTTCTTAGAGTTGGAAAAGAAAAGAAGAGTGAAAGATTAGAGCTTGTGCATACAGATGTATGGGGACCAACTCATTTATCATTTATTGGTGGCTCTCGTTAGTATGTTACTTTTATTGATGATGCAACTAGAAAAACTTGGGTTTATTACATTCGACAAAAATCTGATGTTTTTGACACTTTTAAGAAATGGAAAGCTTTGGTTGAGAATGAGACAGTAAAAAGGTTGAAGTGTCTCAAATTAGAAAATGGAGGTGAATATTGTAGCAAGGCGTTTGATGATTATTTTTCATACCATGGGATTCGTAGAGAGAAGACAGTTCCAGGAACACCACAAAAAAATAGTCTGTCAGAAAGGATGAACAAGACAATCATGGAGCATGTAAGGAGTATGAGATTGCATGCAGGGTTTCCCTTACAGTTTTGGGCAGATGTTGTAGATATTTTTTTTTACTTGATAAACACAGGACCTTCAAGTTCTTTGGATGGTGACATTCCAGAGGAGGCATGGTGATATGAAAATGAAAGTCTTGAGTCTCTTTAAAATTGCAAGTTTGTATGTGCTTGGGTAATAGGATCAAGTTACAAACACATAAAAATTAATGAGTTTTCCTTAATCATGAGTAGCATAAATAGTCATAAACAACCATCAAAACACACACATTATCACAACAAAATGATAAAGGAGTTCACCCCTCTCTTGGGCTACATCTCCTGGTCCAGCTTCCAAGATCATTTTCATTAATCCTCAAAGTGTCAAAATTGATGCTTTACAATGCTCAGAATGAGAAATAGATGAATTCAATGGCTCTAGAACATCCAAAAAACCCTAGTTGGGCTCTTCCTGCACCTGGTTTGGCCAAAACCTGAGTTGGAATCACTCTCTGGAATTTTTTCCCAATTCTTTGTTGTCTCTGCTCGCCAAAACGCACCCAGAATGATTGAACCTAGCCTCTATGTGTTTTCCTTGCCAAAAACCCAATACCCAGGTGCATCTCACAAAATTAGGAAAATTGTCGAACCGTTAGGCAACCAACACCTTATCCGACGGAGGTGTTGGTCACATGGGTGCCATATGGACACATCCCAATGCAAAAACCGGATTCGTTGGAAATCTCATGCAATTGGTGGAAAGAGGCGTTGCCAAGTGTCCGTTGGAAGGACTTTTGAACCCCACGCTAAGTGTTGTGGTTAGCGTATGTGTATGTGGTAAGTCATATGGAAAGGTTGAGGTCCCGACCCTTTCCGCACCCGAATGACACATATTTCAACTTTAAATTAAATTTTGAACCTTAAGGGTTAATAACCACCATGTGGGTGGGTTGGTAGCCCGATCCTTGCCAAGTCACTGCCACCTCTCACGGAGGTTGTGGGTTCGACCCCCATGGACTCCAAACTTTTAAACAATGCAGGGGTGCCATGTGGCAACCCATGTCTGGGCCACGTGGCACCATATCATTGGTCCCCAACATCGTCATGTGTCAAAGCTCGATTGGTCCTTCACATCGCCACATCATCCTCTGCCACGTGTCAGTACAACCACTTTCCATGTGTCCAGTACATCCTTTCCATGTCCCACATCAGCAGTACGGCCCTGCCACATCAGCAATGTACATATTGTACAGTCAACAAAATTTTGCATGTTTGGAAAAGAGGACAGAACACAATATATCTCGTATAGGAATTCCATTTGAACTTGTTCAATTTACGTTGGGATCGTGAGGATGAGGCCTACACATGAGTCTGTTTTGAAGCAATTTTGAGAACTTATATTTTTTAGCATATTTTGATCCCCTGGATCACTCCTCCCCATTGGGAAGCTTTTGGACCTCCAAAATACGAATTTCAGTCTATCTGAAGATGAGGGTACAATTCCCTCACCTTTCCAACCTCAATCCATTTGGCCTTGCTTGGATTTGTTCCTTTAAGACCAACTTGAAGGTATTCCACATTCCCTCGTTTTGAATTTCTCATCCTCCTGTCAAGGATTGTATCTTCATGCAATTCTGAAAGATACTCTGGCAAGAAATCATCTATAGAAGGAATCTAAACATGCTCTCCTTGAGCATCAATCAAAGGAGGCTCATACAATCTCAAATTCTCAACATTGACCACTGCATACATTTGCATATAAGGAGGCAAATCCAAATGGAAGGCATTGTTACCAATATTTTCAAGAACCTTGAAAGGTGCATATCTAATTGGTTTCAGTTTTTTACCTTCTCCTTTAAGCCTCTATTTGCTAATGTAAAGACAAAATCCATCTCCAACTTGGAAACTGTGATCAACACGATGCTTTTCATGTCTTGTCTTGTACTTGTCTTGGTTCTTTTCCAACTGTTCTTGTACCATTTGATGCACTAACCAAATTTTTTCAATGAACTTCTTTGCTCTATCAATGTCATATTGACCATCAATAGCAATATCTTTCCCAAAGATAAAATCTAAAGGATATTTTAGCAAATAACCAAAGCATGCCTTAAATGGAGATGTTTGAGTCGAAAAGTGCTTAGCCCGGTTGTAAGCATGTGGAATGTAGTGTAGGTGCTCATCCAAAAATCTTAGGATTCTTACTGCAATAACCACGAAGAAGATGTATTATTGTTCTATTCACCACTTTTGTTTGACCATCGGTTTGTGGATGAAAATTTGTGCTCTTTTTCATCTTGGTGTCTATGAGTGCCCATAAGCTTGACCAAAAGTTTCCAATAAATCAATAATCTCGATCAGAAATAATGGATTTGGGCAACCCAAAATGTATACAAACATGCTAAAAGAACATTTGTGTCGTTTGTTCAGTTGTAACCTACTTCTTACAAGGCATAAAAATACACATTTTGTTGAAACAATCAACCACAACATAAAGATAATCATGATTCTTTTTAGACATAGGTAGACCTCCTACAAAGTCCATGGAAATGCTTTTCCAAGGACGAGAAGGAACCGGAAGTGAAGTGTAGAAACCCAATTTTCTATTGCTAGGCTTACTTTTAGGACATAAATAACATCCTCTTACATATCTTGAAACACTTTCATTCATTTTAGGCCAATAGCAATACCTTTGCAAATTAGCCATTGTCTTGCCTACACCAAAGTGGCCAACAATAAGAGAAGAATGAGCTTCCCTTATGATGTTGACTCTTTCACCCTGTGGAATACATAGTTTTCCAGATGATACAAAAGCTTATCATGCACATGGTAATCAAATTCCTCAACTTGGTTAGAATGACACAAAGTTGCATAAACCTCTTTAAAATCAACATCTAAAGTATATTCTTCAACATAACTCTCATGCATGGTAGAATTATGCTTAAGAATAATTGTAGCACTAACAATAGGCCTAGAAATCATATCAACAACTTTGTTATAAATGTCTTTCTTATACCTTATAACCAAGTGAAATTGTTGTAGAAAACCCATCCATTTGAAGTGCCTTGCTTGATGTAGCTTTGTTTGTGATTGTAAGTATTGAAATGTTGATGATCTTTGTGAATGACAATTTCTTTTCCCAACAAATAATGTTTCCATTTTTTACACTTTGTACCAATGCATACAACTCCTTATCATAAGTAGGATAGTCAATCACAACACCATTAAAAGTTTCAGAATGAAAACAAATGGGCTTGCCATGTTGCAACAAGACTTCTCCCATTGCATAATTGTTTGCATCTGTTTGGATCTCAAATGGTTGTCTCAAATTAGGCAGTGAAAGAACTAGAGTTGAACTAATCTTCTCCTTTAATGCATCAAATTCTTTTTGTTGCTTGCCTCCCCATTGGAAAACTTGTTTGATGCTTGTCACTGCATGTAATGGAGCTGCAATTGAAGAGAAGTTAGCAATAAAATTTCTCCAATATTGGGTTTCTCCCAAAAATATTCTTACCTCTGTCGCATTGTTGGGCTTGGGCCAATCCAAAATGACTTTGACCTTGGAAGGATCAATTTTCATTTCTCCTCCTCCAACAATATGTCCCAAGTAAACAAGTGAGGTATTTCCAAACTCACATTTAGACAACTTCAAAAACAAATTTTCTTTATTTAAGACATCCAAAACTTGCTTTACATGCATACCATGTTCTTCACGAGATTTTTTAAATATCAAAATGTCATCCAAGTAGACAATCACACAATTTTCAAGAAAAGGTCTTAAAGCATCATTCATGACTCTCATGATTGTACCAGGAGCATTACAAAGTCCAAATGGAATTACCATCCACTCAAACAAACCTTGCTTTGTTTTGAAAGTTGTCTTCCATGTGTCTCCTTCAACAATCCTAATTTGATGATATCCACTTCTCAAATCCAATTTAGTAAAATACTTAGCATCTTTTAATTGATCAAGCAAATCATCAATTCTAGGAAGAGGATAATGATTCTTTACTATAATCTTGTTCAAGGCCCTGAAATCTACACACATGCGCCATGTACCATCTTTCTTTGGCACTAAAACAATTGGTGATCCACATGGTGATGTGCTTGGCATGTTGACCCCTTTGTCAAGCAGCTCTCATATTTGTTTTTTTAATTTCAACATTCTCCATGACTGACATCCTGTACATACCAATGTTTGGAAGAGAACAATCTTGTTGAAATTGTATCTCATGTTGGATACCCCTTTTTGGAGGCAATCCTTTTGGTTCTCGAAACATCTCATCATATTGGTTAACAACCTCATATAAATCATATTTCAACTTTGCATCACAACCTTGGAAATCTTCTTTTTCAACATTGTTTTTGGGTTTGATCATCACGAGGACAAAATTCTTACTAGCATTAACTAATCTCTTCATTTGTCCAGCATTTACACATGGAAAATTCAACTTATTTGTATGTGCTCTAACAATTTACTCAACTCCATTTTTAAACAAATGATACTTGTTCTCATGACGATGAAAGATGGCTCTCCTATCATATAAATATGGGCTTCCCAACACAATACCACAGATATCCAAATGAATAACATCAAGCTCTACCTCATCTATAAAATTTGTAGTGATGGAAAATCTAAGTTTACACCTTCTTGTCACATGCAATTTGTCATTGTCACATATCCATCCTATAGGGTATGGTTTAGGACGTGGAGTAGTTTCGAATTTTAGTTTCTTGATAGTGTCATCAGATATGAGGTTTGTTTGAGATCTAGTATAAAAAAGAGTATTTATCCTTGTATGCTTTGAAATAACTCTTATGTGGAAAAGATCTATTCTTTGTTTTTCATGTTGAGTTTCATTGAGGCTACTACTACTTGAAGAACTAGTACTTGCAATAGAATCCTTACCTTGAAAACCCATGGTTGTAATTTTTGTTTCATCACCCGAATCAAAACCTAAATCATGTTGTGTAGTTGCAATAGTCTTTGGTTTCCCCTTATGGATGAACTTTTTGGGTTTCATTTCAGGATGAATTTTCCAACAATGGTCTTCATCATGGTCATCCTTTGAACATTGTTTACATGAGAGTTTCTCTCCCTCTTTCTTGACTGAAGCATTCTTTCTTCCATTTCCCTTAAACTTATTCTTTCCTTTGTCTCCTTTAACAAAAGGCTTCTTGCTTCCCTCTTGAGGTTCATTCCTCCCTCTTTCTTCCAAATGAGTTGCATGTACACAAAATTCATCTATACTTGTAAGGTTAAACATAAGTATTGTGTGCCTCAAGTAGCTATGCAATCCTCCAATATATTTGAGTAAAGTTTCTTGAGAAGATAAATCTATACCCAAAATCAAATCTCTTCTTCTAAATTCTTGAGTGTAGCTTTGAAAACTTTTTCCTTTACCTTTTCTAAAGTTTTGTCAATCCATAATAGCTTTTTGCATGTATGCTAATGGATAAAATTGTCTTTTGAGTGCAACAATAAAATCATTCCAAGAGGATAAAAATTTACCATGTTTATTCATGTCCTCTTGAGTTTTGGCTTCCCACCAAATCAGTGTTGCACTTTCCAATCTAAGAGAAGCAAGTTGAATCTCAGTTTCATCATATTTGATTCTTTGTATCCGACAATACACTTCAATCTGACGAATCTAGTTATCCAAATTCTCAGCATTTACCTCTCCATTGTACATAGGCAATTCAAGCTTAATATCAAGCTTAAGAAAAAGAGTTTGTAGAGGATTTTTACCATGTTATTTTGAAGAATTTGGAGGTGGTTGTGAAATGGTAGAAGAGGTGGAATATGGAGGTGAAGGAGGTGGAGTGTCACCATTCCCTCCATTTCCCTTTGGAGTTTTATCACCACTATCTCCATTACCCTTTGGAGGGTTTGAGCTTTCACCTTGCAACCTTGCATTTATTTCTTCAAATAAAACTTTCACCATCTCTGTCATATCATAGAAAGCTTGTCTGAAAGTTTCATCCTCTAAAGTAAGAGTTTCGTGACTCTCCCCATGAGCCATACTTGGTGAATATATCATTGAAGCTTGAGGTGATTGTGTAGTTCTCTTTCTTGAAAGTTGAGAACTTAGCTCTACAAGTTGACCTCCTCTTGTGAGCTTCAACCTTGTAAGCATCAGAAAAAAAAACACTTGCAAATAATCAAACCTTCAAAAACATATGATCCGATACCAACTTGAACTGAAAATGAAAGTCTTGAGTCTCTTTAAATTTGCAAGTGAAATTTGTATGTGCTTGGGTAATAGGATCAAGTTACAAATGCATAAAAATTAATGAGTTTTACTTAATCATGAAAAACATAAGCATTCATAAACAACCATCAAAATACACACATTAACACAAAAAAATGATAAAGGACTCCACCCCTCTCTTAGGCTACATCTCCTGGTTCAACTTCCAATGGATCATTTTCATTAATGATCAAAGTGTCAAAAACAGTGTTTTACAATGCTCAGAATGAGAAATAGATGGCCTCAATGGCTCCAGAACATCCAAAAACCCCTAGTTGGGCTCTTCCTGCACCTGGTTTGGCCAAAAACTGAGTTGGAATCACTCCCTAGAAGTTTCTCCCAATTCTTTGTTGTCTCTGCTCACCAAAACACACCTAGAATCATTGAACCTAGCCTCTGTGTGTTTTCCATACCAAAAACCCAACACCCTTTCGCATCCCGCAAAATCAAGTAAATTGTCGAATCGTTAGGCAACCAACACCTTATCCAATGGAGGTGTTGGTCGCATGGGCATCATATGGCCATGTCCCAGTGCTAAACCTTGATTCATTGGAACTCTCGCGCAATTGATGGAAAGAGGCATTGCCAAGTGTTCGTTAGAAGGACTGTTGAACCCCGCGCTGAATGTTGTGGTTGGCATATGTGTATGTGGTAATTCATATGGAAAGGTCAAGCCAAGTGTTAGGGCTTATCCCCAACCCTTTATGCACCCAAATGACACATATTTCAACTTTAAATTAAAGTTTGAGCCTTAAGGGTTAAGAACCACCATGCGGGTGGGGTGGTAGCTCGACCCTTGCCAAGTCACTACCACCTATCGTGGAGTTCATCGGTTCGACCCTCGCAGACTCCAAACTTTTAAACAACGTAGGGGTTCCATGTGGCAGCCCATGTTTGGGCCACATGGCACCATATCATTGGTCCCCAACATCGCCATGTGTCGAAGCCCGATTGGTCCTTCACATCGCCACATCATCCTCTGCCACGAGTCAATACGACCACTTGCCATGTGTCTAGTACAAACTTTCCATGTCAGCAGTATGGACCTGCCACATCAGCAGTACGACCCTGCCACGTCAACACTGTATGGACTGTATGGAATGTACAGTCAAAAAAAGTTTACATGTTTGGAAAAGAGGACATAATGTGATATCTCTCGCATACAACGTCTATTTGAACCCATTTAAGTTGTGTTGGGATTGTGAGGATGAGGCCTATGCACGAGTCTGTTTTGAAGAAATTCTGAGAACTTTTATTTTTTAGCATGTTTTGATCCCTTGGATCACATGGACAGGTAAAAAGGTAAACTATTCATTTTTTAAGACTTTAGGTTGTGAAGCATTTGTCCATATTGATAAAAAAAAATAGAACAAAACCTGAGGAAAAATCCAAGAAGTGTACATTTATTGGATACGGTGTTAATGATTTTGGTTATCGCTTATGAGATTATGAAAATCACAAAATCATTAGGATTACAAATTTCATATTCAATGAAAAGGTCATGTACAAAGATCAATTGTAGGGAAAGAAACATGAAAAAGAAAAACTAGAATACACAGTGCTTGATGAGATCACTGAAAAATAAATTCCAAAGGTACCAGAAAATCAAAATGTACAACAACATGAGCAACAGGTACCTCAAACTCTTGCAAGTGTTGTTAGAATACCTACCAGGTTAAGTAGACCCCCTGAACAATACTCTCCTTCATTGTATTATTTATTGTTGACTGATTATGGTGAACCAAAATGTTATGAAGAGGCAATAAAGGTAGACACTAAAAAGAAGTGGGAGCAAGGCATAAAAGATGAAATAGATTCATGGGTAAATAACCAGACTTGGGACTTGGTTCAATTGCCAGCAGGAAAAAGAGCATTGTAGAATAAATGGGTTTACAGGTTGAAGGAAGAAAATGGAGAAAAAAAGTGGCATAAGACTAGACTTGTTGTAAAGGGATTTGCACAAAATAAAGGTATAGATTTTGATGAAATATTTTCTCCTGTTGTTAAGATGACTTCAATTAAGACTATTTTAAGTCTTGTGGCAGTAGAAGATTTTCATCTTGAACAGATAGATGCAAAAACAACTTTTATCCATGGGGATTTGGAGGAAGAGATTTATATGCAACAACCACAGGGGTATGAGGTCAAAGGGAAGAAGAATTTGGTATGCAAGTTGAAGAAGAGATTGTATGGCCTAAAGCAAGTTTATGACATGTTTATGACAGAACAAGGTTATAGTAGATGTCATTCTGATCAGTGTGTTTATTTTAAAAGGCTAGAAAATGGAAGCTATATTATCTTGCTTCTATTTTGCTTGAAGATGTTCATTCCATTAGAAGTGACTTGAAGCTAAAACACGACATGAGTAGGGAGCCTAGGCACACTTGGTTTTGCGTGGCTCAGTTCGGTGTCAGGATGGAGTTCCATTTTCAGTGTCAATGGGGGGACCTTCTGCACGTTGGATCGAATGTAAGGTGCAACCTGAAATGATGAAAATAAGCTATTTCACTAAAGAGAAATGTCAGCTCCTTGCTGGTGGTTTTGACCCTAAGTATCAGATGTCGAGTAACAAATAACCACCATAAGAACTTGACTCTTTAATAGTGTTTCCATATCTTGTGCCCACAGGCCATAGTCATGGTTAGAACCATAAGTTATTTCTTAGAACTCATAATCACTTTGCAAAACCCTAATCCAATCTGCAAGTCGAAACTCTGAGTCAATTTACCAAAAGAGATCTGACTCGACAAGAGCACATATGAAAGAAACAACCTCCAAAGCAAATTGTAGAAAACAAGTTGGGTCTCACACCAACAAATCTGATACCACATTGGATAACTAGGGAATTGCAGAAGTGAATAACAATGAATTCCAAGAAGAGGTGTTGTTGATAGACACATTATAGCACTGAAGAAAGTAGGTCTAATCATGTAAATAAATGGATATAATTTCTCCCAATCGAGTTATGGAATGAGATGAATCAGGATATAGGAGGCATCAGGAGCCCTGCCGGGGGCATCCTCTCCCTACGGTCGAGCTTGCTTGTGCATCCTCTCATTTTAGCATTAAGGATTTGGTTACCATATAGTAAGTAGATACCTCTTATTTGTCCTTGCAATTTTGTTGCTTCAAATAGGTAACCAAGAGCATCAACTGTAATATTGAAACCCGACCCATAACTATTTACATTGTAGGTGTAGGAGCTTTATCTGGTCAATCGTCACTTGGGCATCAATGAGTATGTAGATGACATTCTTGTTGCGGGGTCTAATATGCAAGCTATAAATGTACTCAAGAAGAATTTAGCTAATTCATTTGTGATGAAGGATTTGGGTGTTGCAAAGAAAATACTTAGTATGAGAATAACAAGAGACAAGAAAAATTGAAAATTACATTGTCTCAAGGTGAGTACATAGAGAAGGTGTTGGAGAGGTTTAGAATGAAGAATGCAAAACCAGTTAGTACACCTTTGGCTAGCCACTTCAAATTAACTAAGAAAATGTGTCCCAAGACACATGAGGAGATAAAATACATGTCCAGGGTCCTTTATTCATCAACAGTTGGCAGCTTGATGTATGCGATGGTTTGCATAAGACCCGATATTGCACATGCAGTGGGAGTTGTGAGCAGGTATATGAACAATCCATGTAAAGAACATTGGGAGGCAGTAAAGTGGATTCTCAGGTATTTGGGAGGTACTTCTACTCATGCATTATGTTTTGAGGTTCAAACATTGTTCTACAAGGATAATGTTGATTCAAATATAGCAGGTGATAAAGATAGCATGAGGAGCACCACAGGGTATGTTTTTACTGTATGTGGAACAACAATAAGTTGGATTTAAAAACTACAAAAGGTTATTGCACTTTCAACAACAGAAACAGAGTATGTTGTTGTGACATAGGTTAGTAAAGAAATGATTTGGTTATAGAGGTTTATGGAGGAATTGGGAAAGAAGCAGGAGAATAGCAGGTTTTACTGTGATAGTGAGAGTGTCATTCATCTTGCAAATAACACAATCTTCCATTCAAATACTAAGCATATACAACTCATGTACCATTTCATACGATCCATCTTGGAAGATGGACATTTGAAGTTGGAAAAGATACATACTAGCCAGAATCCCACAGACATGTTAACAAAGGGAGTAACCAGGGAGAAACTAAGTTCCTGCTTAGTTTTAGTTGGTATTCAAGCATGAAGGTGAATATGATAAATTTTTCAAGTCCAAGGTGGAGTATAGTCCAACAAGTACAAAAACAATGGAGTTGTTGTGATCAGTCTCCAAGTGGGAGATTGTTGGTTGTGGAGCCTCATTATCTTCCTAATTCAAAGGTTTATTTCAGTTGTGCTTGAACACCATTCCCTAATGGGGGGTGTGGGGGTGCTTGCCCCCCCACAACTGTCGCTAGGGGGGTCCAGGGGGGGGCGAAGACAATTTTTGTATCCCCCCCCTGCGGGGGATTCGGGGACAGTGCCCCCGAAGTGAAATATTGAGAAAAATTGTCTTATAAAATATTGTAACTTCGTAGTCAATCTAGACCATTCATTATAAGGTCGCAAATCTGACGGTAGAAGTTATTTTAGGTATTTTTGCCTTATAATGAAACCCTCTTTTATGAGGGAATTGTATAGCAGTTGTGCATGTGTGTGATTATTGTATTATGAGAGAGGAGATTGAGAGAGAAATAAGAGGAAGTTACAATGGGTGTGTTGTAGGTTGTATCCCTTCATTTTCTAGATAATAAAAAGGAAGGACCTGGAAATTTCTCTGGTGGATGTAGCCCACACTGGGTGAACCACGCATATCTGTGTCTCTATTGTATTGTGTATCTTCTGTGTTTTATTTCTACATTTGTTTTATTTTATTGCTCCACGATCCTATTTTCCTAACAGAACAAATACCCTCTACCCAAAATTGATGACTTCTTTGATCAGCTAAGAGGAGCAAAGACTCTTTTCAAAGATAGATTTGAGATCATCATACCATCACATAAGAATCAAGGAAGAATACATCAGTAAGGCAACTTTTAAAACCATGTATGGACATTATGAATTTGTAGTGGTGCCATTTGGACTTACCAATGCACCAACTGTCTTTATGTGCTTAATGAATGACATATTTAGAAATTATCTGGAAAAAATTGTCAATGTGTTCTTGGATGACATACTTATTTATTTTAAGTCCAAGGAAGAACATGAACATCACTAGAAGTTGGTGGTGCAAGTGCGGAGGGAACATCAGTCATATGCCAAGCTTAGTAAGTGTTATTTCTACGAAGAATAGATCCATTATTTGGGACATATTATTTCAAAGGAAGGTATAATAGTGGATCCAGAGAAGATTGAATCCATTAGAGGATGGCCAACACCCATAAATGTTTCGGAAATAAGATCTTTCATGGGATTAGCGAGATAATATAAGAGATTTATAGAAGGGTTCTCTAAGATTATTCATCTCGCCATTTCATTGCAAAAGAAGAGAATTAAGTTTGAATGGACAACAAAGTGTGAAGATAATTTTAATTTGTTAAAGGAATTACTTACTAGTGCACCTATTTTAAAGATCGCTGACAAAAATGAGAATTTTGTGATATGTACAGAAACTTGCAAGGAAAGACTTGGTGGAGTCCTCACTCAAAATGGACATGTCATTAGTTATGAGTCCAAAAAGCTTAAAGAACATGAGATGAATTATGCTACACGTGATTTGGAGCTTGTTGTCATAGTTCATGCATTGAAGATGTGGAGGCATTATCTCATGGGAAAGGGATTTGAATTAAGGACATACCGCATTGGTCTAAAAGATCTTTTTGAACAACCAACTTTGAATGTCAAATAGACAAGATGGCTGAAATTTTTAAGTCGGTATGACTTTGACATCAAGCATATCAAGGGAAAAGAAAATAAAATTGTTGATGCACTCAACATAAGAGTACATCTCATGCATGCTATAACCATTAGTACACATCCATCTTATTTAAAGAGTATAATTTCATATGCTATTGTTACAGACCAACATTACCTATAGGTAAAATAACGTTTACAACATGAAAATGCACAACATAAAATTAAAGAGTACGAGATTAAGGAAGAGGGATTGCTAATGCATAAGAATATAATTTATGTTCCTAGTTCCAAAGAACTTAGGAATTTTGTATTAAAAAAAATGCATAATGTTCCATTTGTCGGACATCCCGGTTACTAGAAAACAAATGCAACAGTAAGAAGCCAATTCTTTTGGCCAAGAATGAAGAAGGATGATGTTGATTACATTGTGAAATGTATGGAATGTCAGAGAGTGAATGATGAGCATCGACACACAACGAGTTTGCTACAACCATTTCTTATTCCAAAGAAGAAATGGGAAGCGATAACCATTGATTTTATAACCAAGTTTCCCATGACATCAAGGCAACATGATTCAATAATGGTAGTGGTTGATAAATTGACAAAGGCTACACATTTTGTTATTGCAAATATGACTCATACAACATCTAATATTGTAGAAATTTACATGAGGGAAATTGCTAGGTTGCATGGGATACCTAAGGCAATTGTCTCGGACAAAGATACTAAGTTTTCTTCAATTTTTTGGAGAGAATTATTTAAATGATTTGGTACAAATCTGAACTTTAGCGCAACATACTATCCACAATCATATGTGTAGACATAGAGAGTCAACCAATTTATTGAAGACATGTTAAGAATGTATGTGATGGATAAACCATCTAAGTGGGAAGATTACTTGCATTTGGTTGAGTTTGTCTATAATAATGGGTACCAAGTTTCATTGAAGATGAGCTCAATCAAATCTTTGTATGGTAGAAAATGAAATACTCCAGTCAGTTGGGACAACCCAACAGACATAATAGTACTTGGGCCAGAATTGCTCAAGGATATGGAAGATCAGATAGTTAAAATTAAACAAAATTTGAAGGCAACACAAGATAGACAAAAGAGATATGCAATAAGAACACGACGGCTAGAGAATTTAAAGTGGGAGAGCATGTGCTTTTGAAAGCGAATCCCAAGAAGAACTCATTGAAGTTGGGCAACTGTACAAAGCTAGTAGCCAGATTCTGTGGTTCATTTGAGATATTGGAAAAAATAGGGTCAGTTGCATACATGCTTGCATTGTCTGCTTCCATGAATGTGCATAATGTATTTCATGTCTCTTTACTGAAAAAGTATGTACATGATCCTAATGATGTTATTGATAGAAATGTGATTCAGGTGGAGCCAGAAGGAGACTTTTAGGTCCATCCATGCACATATTGGACAAAAAAGTCAAAATGCTATGGAATCAAGTCATAGAACTGGTAAAAGTTCAATGGACTTGCTACAATCCTGAAGACACTACTTCAGAGCATGAAGATGCCATGTAGGCAAAGTACCCACAACTTTTTGACGATTTTGAAATTTGATTTATGTTTCGTATATGTATTGAGGACATTGCCAAAAATAAGGGGGAGAGGAATGTAATACCCCGATTTCGAGTCCCCAGATTAATAATGTATTTTTTTTATTTGATGAAAAGTCAGAGTGCCTAAACAATTAAAAAGGGGCCAAAGTGCCTAGAAAATGTAATATTTTGATACACATATGAATAAAATACATCATTGGCTGCGAGACAGACAAGGACAAGAGATAGGGGGCTATGATTCCAAGAGAGAGGGGGCTAAAGGGGCTAAGTATTTATTTTATATTTTTTTTACCCATCTTGGTTTTAATTGAGAAAAGTGGTTACATGAGCTTCTTGGGGGGAAGGTCATGCGGTTCTTGATTTCATGTAATTATATAAACATATCTCATGGGCTATTTTGGGGTTCACTCTTCATTCACTTTGATCCTTCATTCTTGTTCTTGTTGGTTGTGGAGCCTGATTATGTTCCTAATTCAGAGGTCCTTGCTTTCAACCATGTTTATACCCCATGAAGACTTTACACCCCAGAAGTATGTACACTCTTCCATGCGGAGGAGTGCAGAGGGGGGTGGGGGGGGGGCGGGTACCCCCTCTACGGGGTCTGGGGGACCTATCCCCCCGGCTAGGGGGTTCGGGGGCGAAGGCCCTGAAGGAAAAATTGTCTTGTAAATGTATATTGTAATTTCATTGTAAATCTGGACCGTTCATTATAAGGTCGCAGATCTAACGGTAGAAATTATGTTAGGGTTTTTTGCCCTAGAAGACAACCCTCTATTATGAGGGAAATGTATTCTGGCTATGCATTATGGCGAGGATTGTATTCTGTGAGAGGAGACTATGAGAGAAAGAAGAGGAAGTTATAGTGAATTTTGTTGTAGGTTGTATCCCTTCATTTGCTGAATAATAACAAAGGAAGGACCTGCCAATTTCTCTGGTGGACGTAGCCCACACTAGGTGAACCATGTAAATCTGCGTCTCTATTGTATTGTGTATCTTCCATGTTTTGTTTTCGCATTTGTTTTATTTTATTGTTCTGTGGTCCTATTTTTCTAACAACTGGAGCGAAAGGTAACTCGCAGGAAAAGAGGGTTCTTGGTTCGAGTGGGAGCAATGTCGGAAAATGGAAAGTTTAGGGTCGAGAAATTTAACGGCCAAAACTACCAGTTATGGAAGATGCAGATGAAGATTATTTATATCAGAAGGATCTATTCCTACCATTGGGTGGAGTAACAAAGAAGCCGACGACCATGAAGGACAAAGAATGGGATATTCTTGACAGAAAGGCTCTAGGAACGATACAACTGAGTTTGGCAGTGTCGGTGGCTTTCAATATTTCGAAAGAAAAGACAACGAAGGATATGATGGACGCATTGGCTAAACTATATGAAAAACCCTCGGCATCTAATAAGGTATTTCTAATGAAGAGATTATTTAATATGAAGATGCTAGAAGGTGGGTCTATTGCAGATCATTTAAATTAATTTACTACGGTTACTAATCAACTAAGTTCGATAAAAGTGGACTTTGATGATGAGGTTAGGGCTCTTCTAATCTTGTGCTCATTGCCAGAAAGACAGAATGGCTTGGTCATGGTTGTAAGTAACTCTGTCTCTGGTTCAAATACTTTGAAATTTGATGATGTTGTTGGTGTTATCCTTAGTAAGGAAATGCGACAGAAAAGCACAGGTGAGACATCAGGTAATGCGTTGAACATGGAGAACAGGGGAAGACAAAAGGATAGAGGAAAGGGCTCAGGGAAACGCGGGAATTCTAGGAAGGGAAGATCCAAATCCAGACTTGGAAAGATAGAGTGTTGGAATTGTGGGGAAAAAGGACATCTGAAGAAAGATTGCAGAGCTCCAAAGAAACAAAGAGATGGACAACATGAGAGAAATAAGGAAGCAAATGTAACAGGTGATGTATTACAAGATGCTTTGATTCTTTCTGTAGATAATATTTATGAGTCTTGGGTAGTAGATTTAGGGGCTTCATTTCATGCCACACCCCATAGGAAACATTTTCTAGATTATGTTCAAGGTGATTTTGGATAGGTTTATTTGGGTGATGATGCACCATGTAAAATTGTTGGAATGGGAAAGGTAAAAATAAAAAAATGCAATGGAAACCAATAGTTGTTGAAAAAGGTAAGGCATGTTCCATATTTAAGGAAAAATCTAATTTCAACAAGGCAGTTGGCAAGTAAAGGTTGTGTATCCATATTTACAGATAAGACGTGGAAAGTCATCAAAGGATCATTGGTGATAGCAAAAGGAGAGAAGGTAGGTACATTGTATTTATGTACTGGTAATACTGACTCTTCTATCTCTTTAGTGTCTACAGGAGTGGATACAACACTGTGGAATCATAGGCTAGGACACATGAGTGAGAAGGGTATGCAGATACTTCACACAAGAAATTTGCTGCCAGATCTTAACCAAATTGATTTGGACTTCTGTGAGCATTGTGTTTATGGAAAACAAAAGAGAGTCATATTTCTCAGAGTCAGAAAAGAAAAGAAGAATGAAAGGTTAGAGCTTGTGCATACAGATG
>JZKD02S1674207.1:58932-85290 GCA_000966675.3 Picea glauca | reverse complement strand
ATCCCCCCAGTTGGGGGGTTCGGGGGCGAAGCCCCCGAAGGAAAAATTGCCTTGTAAATGTATATTGTAATTTCATTATAAATCTAGACCATTCATTATAAGGTCACAAATCTAACAATAGAAATTATGTTAGGGTTTTTTTCCCTAGAAGGCAACCCTCTGTTATGAGGGAAATGTATTTCGGCTATGCATTTTGGCGAGGATTGTATTCTGTGAGAGGAGACTGTGAGAGAAAGAAGAGGAAGTTACAATGGGTTTTGTCGTAGGTTGTATCCCTTCATTTGTTGGATAATAATAAAGCAATTTCTCTGGTGGACGTAGCCCACACTGGGTGAACCACGTAAATATGTGTCTCTATTGTATTGTGTATCTTTTGTGTTTTGTTTTCGCATTTGTTTTATTTTATTGCTTTGTGGTCTTATTTTTCTAACAGTTCTTGGTTGGGACATGGGGGCAAATTGTGGAGGAAGGAAACCATTGTTTGTTGGTTGTAGTAATTACTAGTGAATTCTAGCCATAAATTGGTGTCTTCTTGCCTGAGATGCATTGGCATGTGCTAAACTATGTTCACAATTGTGAATCCTGAGAGTCCCAATATGGAGATTCTTGACCAGTTGCACTGGAACCCTAGAAAGATGTGGACAACCTGAGACACTGCATGGCAGTGAAGGTGTTCATTGTTATTGGGTGTTGCAGGCTGGAGAGAAGAGAGCTGGTGTACTTTGGATTGTTGTCTGTTGAGAAACCCGTGAGAGCTTGAGTGTTGACTAGCTTGGGAAGTTGAGTGTCGCTCTGGAACCCGTCCTTGTGGATTCATGGCCCTGGCTTGGGGGTGACGCATTGTTGAGACTTTGAACAACAACGTCTAAGGTTGGGTGGAACGTCCTTGGATTACAACGAGTTGGTAATTGATTTTGTTTAAGATTAGTACTCTCTATTATGTGTTTTTTTGCTTGTATATTTATTTCCACCATTTATTACTTATTATTTTTGAGATATGTATTTTAATGTCCCATCCTGCTAGTTATTGTTGTGCATGGCATGATTAAGCTTTATTTTTAAGTCTAATATGAAGCTTGATTATTGCACGTACAGTTATTACACTTCTTTCATGTTTCTTTATAAATTAAATGCTATCAAAATTAAAAATTGATATGAATCAAGATCTAAAACATTAATTCACCTATAATCAAAATCTAAAACACTAATTCACCTAGTGGCTCTCCTCCTCTTTTTGATGATATCTTTCATCAAACTCCACTTTTTTCACCTTCCTCTTATTAGTAGTGTATGGGGTAGGATGGCCTTCTATGGCCACCGTGATGATGAATGATGATGAATTCATTCAACTTTGCCACTAATAATGACATGGACTTTGCAAATAATACTAACATAATGCAAGACGAAGAGACTATGAAGTTGTAATCAATCAAATAAACTTAAAATGGAAGCCCTGAACGATATACACATACGTTAACTCTAATAGAAGACCCAAATGGACAACCCTTCCTCATCATAACATAAACACCACATAGTCAGATAATGCGAATGTGAACCACAAATTGCTAACCGTGCATGCCTTCAATAAACCAAGCTCCATATTTCAAATTGCATGATTTGTGGAATTCTCTAGAGTCTCACCGCCGTTGATCGCGTCATATGACACGTACACATTTCAAGTGGTTGCGCTGGCATTTCGGTAGGAGGAACAGTGGTAGAGGACGGAGATTGAATGCGTATAAGAGAGGTCGCGGCTTCTTGCTAAATTCTGTATCCTTCACTATTTTGCAATATCTCAATACCTTCGTTTACAGCAGCAGGAAGTAGATCTGACTGTAAGGTTTGGCCTTGCATTCTGAAATATCATCATTCAATAGTTTGGTTGCTCTCTCTCTCTGATCAATAAATAATGGCAGTGGAAGAGGCAGAGGTAGAGACGAAGCAGGTATGCCAGAGATCGATCCTTTTACTAATACTGATCGCCATTATTACTGATAGTGATTTGAAACGAATCTCAGAACTGTGATCATTTTATCTGTTTGTAGAATCTGTGATCATTTATCTGTTTGTATTTGGGCTTTTCTTTTTCATTTGACGAGTATGCCATATCTTTTTGAACGTTGATGATCAATGCAGGTTCAAGAGGAGGCAAAGCTCAAGTATTTGGGCTTTTTCCAAATCGCCGTGTTGAGGGCAGCGGTTTGCCTTTCTAGTTTATATAAATATGCCAAGGAGAACGCAGGACCTCTGAAGCCCGGCGTCGATACAGTGGAGCAGACCGTGAAGACTGTGGTTAGCCCTGTTTATCTCAGATTTGATGGAAAGCACCTTGAGCTTCTTCATTTCCTTGATCGAAAGGTATGCATTGTTATCCATGTTACAGGCCTTATTGTTAGGGTTTCTTCTTCATGTTACAGGCCTTATTGTTAGGGTTTCTTCTTCAGAGTTCTGTCAGAGCTGCACAGGGTTTTAATATGCTCTGCTGCATAACTGTCTGTGGTTCGACGAGTCTTATCGGGCGGCTTCATTTCATTCTTCGACTTCTATGGGATACAACTTATAAGAGTGCCCTGCAACTCGTCTGAATGTTTTTCATACTCAATCTATATTCTATTCAGATATCTATTCGTATAAATTTGTTTACATCTTAGTATACTTGTTGCTCTTTCCTACAAGCTTCTATGAAAGATTTGTATACTGGTACTTCACATCATGTGGCTGTTCTATTTGATAATAGTTTTGAAGTTTGAAGGGATCTTTCCAAGAGGGAGGCATCTGAAATATAATTATTTTTAATAATAAGGGTTCTTGTGCTAACTAGGTTGATGACACGATTGGCAAAGTAGACGAATTTGTGCCACCAACACTGAAGCAGAGAACATGCGAGGTATATGATATGGCAAAACAAGTACCTGATGTTGCAAGATCTGTCATAAGTGAAATACATAGGAGCGGTATAATTGAAACTGCAAGTGAAACAGCAAGGAGCTTGTACACCAAGTCTGTCAAGGATCTGTACACCAAACATGAACCTGTTGCACAAGAATGGGCTCTGTTTGCTTATCACAAACTGCTTCAGCTTCCCTTGCTTTCCCAGCTTGTTCATATCCTAATTCCAACAGCGACATATTGGACTGATAAATATAATCACACTGTTGTCTATCTTGCTGATAGACATTACCGCCTTGCAGATTTTCTCCCGTTGGTTCCAGTTGAGAGAATCAGGAAACTCTTAGAAAGGGACTTGGAAGAAACTAAGAAAGCTGAAATTCATACTGCTTCCTGATTCCAGATGACATAGATGGTGTTCAGGAGATCTGCTGGTTTTGTGATGGAACAAAATGTACCCTTTTTGGCTTGGATATTTGTGTAATAAGGAATATATCCACATTTATGTTGTTTGTTTGCGCTAGCTTAGATCATACTCTCATAATAACTTGCCTCTTTAGCTTAGCTGATGATGTAGATGTATATTCTTTTGGATATTTCTGGAACTTGTATGGAATCATTCTGCTAGATGAGCTACTTGTTGCTTGTATGAACACATTTACTCTCTTGGAAAATGTTTTTGCACATTTTTTTTTACTGTATTTGAATAGGCGAGTATGTTTTTAAAATTTATTTTTCTTGTATAGGCAATACAAGAATTTGAGAATCTATTCATGTTACCAGGACACGTAAGCAATCTCATTTTTTATCTTGTAAACATGCAGAAAAATGAGCGTGCCTAGATCTACTGCCATGACATGTATTCATGTTACCAGGACACGTAAGCAACCTCATTTTTTTTTATCTTGTAAACATGCAGAAAAATGAGTGTGCCTAGATCTACTGCCATGACATGGGAGATATTATTGTTACAATGCTTCTTTCGTCTTGGCAAAAGGAAGATCTTATATCTATTAAAAATGTAGAAGACTCATTTTGTCAAGGTAACAATCGTTCAAAATGTAGCCAAGTGGCTGTAATTTAATATGTTTATACAGGATTGTTCATACAGGTTCGTACCGAGTGTCTTAAAAATGGATTAGCGAGCATGATACTAAAGTATGGCAATTCTAATTCACTAATCGAATCTGTTGGTGAAAATTTCCCCATTTTGTGGTTAGTTATTAGTTATATGTAATACATGCCATCTGGGTTGTTAGTTCTCGGGGATAGTATAAACAGCTCCAACCTGTGGCTGGAGGTCTGTCCAGTTTCTAAAATGGCATCGGAACTCGGTTGGATGCTGGTTTTCAACATGGTATCCATGGTATCAAACTTCAAAGGATAAAGGTATGCTTGTCCGATCAGGTGTAGACAGCGCAGTTCCTGGGTTCCATTCTTAGCTTATCTAGTTTTCGATAGGTAATTGCAACAGCCATTTAAGAAGGTCATTCTTAGCCTATCTTCTCCCCCACCTCTTTTCAAGGGTTGAATCAAGGAAATAGCTTCAGACTTGGACACATGGTTAATCTTGGCTTCCTTCTATAGAGGAATTTTCACGATAGATTAAACACCAGAATGTCGAAGGCTCCCTAGTACCTACGGCTTCCCTTACTAATCCCACGATAGGACTAATTTTAAAATTTAAGTTATCTTCCTGAAAAAGAAGCAGAGCAAAGTTCATGTCTTTGGGAGTCCATACATTGATTCGCCTAGACTTTCAAATTAAATTGGTGTCCATACATTGATTCGCCTAGTCTTTGAAATTGGTGTCCTGGGAGAGCTTTGAATTGGAGTTGTCGAAAACATAAGGATGTCCTTTCCTGACCGACGTAGAGGTCGTCTGCCTTAGCTTCCTCGACCTCAGATCCTCCATTTTTCAAAACTCTTAGCTTCCTCGACCTCAGATCCTCCATTTTTCAAAACTAGTTTTTCCCCTTCTTCCTTGGTTTTTAAAAATCCTCCATTTTTCAAAACTAGATTTTCCCTGCTTCCTTGGTTTTGGTTTTTAAAGATCCTCCATTTTTCAAAACTAGATTTTCCCCTGCTTCCTTGGTTTTTAAAGATCCTCCATTTTTCAAAACTAGTTTTTCCCCTGCTTCCTTGGTTTTTAATGAACCTATTAGATCATGGTGATCATCCCTGAATTTCTCCTCCTTCATCCATACCCAACCAAAGCACTCTTTTCACAGATGACCAATCTCATAACATCGCGGGCATTTGAATGGCAATGTCCAATACTCCCAAGTTCAGTACGTGCTTCTAGATTCACCATTCCACTTCTATTTCTACTGGTAAACCCTCACGCAGGGTGAATTCCGTTTAAGATTTTAATATTTGTCCGGCGTGAATTCCATTTAAGATTTTGATAATTTCTCCTACTGTTTCAGATTTTTTTTTTCCGATTTTGTCAACACTGTTACCCGAATTTTCAAGGATATCTTTTCTCCATAGGAAGCTTCGACGTCATCACCCACACACTCTAACCCCATGTTATCAGCGCCATCAAATATCTCATGTTGTCAGCGCCATCAAATATCTATATAGAAATTCAAACAAATTTCAACCATGTTATCAGCGCCAGCGCCATAAAATTTTAAACTTCTTAAACATCATAAACCATCTTTAAATCCAATCTAATTTTAAACTTCTTAAACAAAGAGATTAATCCTCTAAATTAATATTTATGTACAATCAACCAAAAAAACATCATAAACCATTTTTAAATCCAAACAAATTTTAAACTTTTTAAACATCATAATCTTTAAATCCAAACTTTAATTTTAAACTTCTTAAACAAAGAGATTAATCCTCTAAATTTTAAATCCAAACAAATCTTAAACTTCTTAAACCTTAAACTTCTTAAACGTCATAAACCATCCTTAAATCCAAACTAATTTTAAACTTCTTAAATAAACTTCTTAAACATCATAAACCATCTTTAAATCCAAACTAATTTTAAACTTCTTAAACAAAGAAATTAATCCTCTAAATTGTGTCGGACACTTCTTAAACAAAGAAATTAATCCTCTAAATTGTGTCGGACTCAAAAAGCTTTGATCAAATATTTATGTACAATTAAAAAAACATCATAAACCATTTCTAATCAAATATTTATGTACAATCAACAAAAACATCATTAACCGTTAATGCCAATCCAACTCAACTCATAAAAACATCATTAACCAACCAAACATCATTAACCATTAACCGTTAATGCCAATCCAACTCAACTCATAAAAACATCATTAACCAACCAAACATCATTAACCATTAACCGTTAATGCCAATCCAACTCAACTCATAATCAAATATTTATATAAAAACATCATTAACCAACCAAACATCATTAACCATTAACCGTTAATGCCAATCCAACTCAACTCATAATCAAATATTTATGTACAATCAACAAAAACATCATTAATCCAACTCAACTCATAATCAAATATCAAATATTTATGTACAATCAACAAAAACATCATTAATCCAACTCAACTCATAATCAAATATTCAATCCAACTCAACTCATAATCAAATATTTAACAAAAACATCATTAATCCAACTCAACTCATAATCAAATATTCAATCCAACTCAACTCATAATCAAATATTTATGTACAATCAACAAAAACATCATTAATCCAACTCAACTCATAATCAAATATCAAATATTTATGTACAATCAACAAAAACATCATTAATCCAACTCAACTCATAATCAAATATTCAATCCAACTCAACTCATAATCAAATATTTAACAAAAACATCATTAATCCAACTCAACTCATAATCAAATATTTATGTACAATCAACAAAAACATCATTAATCCAACTCAACTCATAATCAAATATCAAATAAATATTTATGTACAATCAACAAAAACATCATTAATCCAACTCAACTCATAATCAAATATTTATGTACAATCAACAAAAACATCATTAACCGTTATAGATGCCAATCTAACTCATAATCAAATATTGTTGTACAATCAACAAAAACATTATTAGCCATTATAAATGCCAATCCAACTCATAAATATAAATGCCAATCCAACTCATAATCAAATATTTATGTACAATCAACAAAAACATCATTAACCAGTATAGAATATTTATGTACAATCAACAAAAACATCATTAGCCATTATAAATGCCAATCCAACTCATAATCAAATATTTATGTACAATCAACAAAAACATCATTAACCATTATAAATATTTATGTACAATCAACAAAAACATCATTAGCCATTATAAATGCCAATCCAACTCATAATCAAATATTTATGTACAATCAACAAAAACATCATTAACCATTATAAATATTTATGTACAATCAACAAAAACATCAATCAATAAAAACAATTATTAGCCATTATAAATGCCAATCCAACTTATAATCAAACATCAATCAATAAAAATATCATTAGCCATTATAAATGCCAATCCAACTTATAATCAAATATTTATGTACAATCAACAAAAACATCATTAACCAAACAAAAACATCATTAACCATTATAGATGCCAATCCAACTCATAATCAAATATTTATGTACAATCAACAAAAACATCATTAACCATTATAGATGCCAATCCAACTCACGTGCATGCATAAACCAAATTTTAACTAATCCTCTAATCAAATATTTATGTACAATCAACAAAAACATCATAAACCATCTTTATGGATGCCAATTCATCATAAACCATCTTTATAGATGCCAATCCAACTGGTGTGCRTGCATAAACCATCTTTATAGATGTCAATCCAAAACCATCTTTATAGATGTCAATCCAATTAGTGTGCATGAGTCATTGGTTGTTGCAATTGTTGAGTCAAAATAGGAATCATGAGTCGTTATAATCAAATATTTATGTACAATCAACAAAAACATCATAAACCATATTTATAGATGTTAATCTAACTCGTGTGTATGCATAAACCATCTTTATAGATGCCAATCCAACTAGTATGAATGAGTTGTTGGTTGTTGCAATTGTTGAGTCAAAATAGGAATCATCTATGCATGAGTCGTTGGTTGTTGCAATTGTTGAGTCAAAATAGAAATCATGAGTTGTTAGTTCCTCAAAATAGGAATCTGAGAGTCAAAATAGGAATCATGAGTCGTTAGTTGCTCAAAATAGGAATGTCGAGTCAAAATATGAATCATGAGTCGTTAGTTGCTCAAAATAGGAATGCCGAGTCAACATAGAAAGCATGAGTTGTTAGTTGCTCAAAATAGGAATGTCGAGTCAAAATAGGAATCATGAGTCGTTAGTTGCTGCAATTGTAGAGTCAAAATAGGGATCATGAGTCAATGCTTGATGTGAGGCTCACTTGAGATCATGAGTCAATGCTTGATGTGAGGCTCACTCGATTCCCTTGGAAGAAGCATTTCACATCTAACTTGTGAGAAAAAGAAAAAATCTTAAAAAGGCATTAAATGTGGTGCCCAATTAACCTTTGGAAAATGCTCTTCTCAACTCTTCAAACAAGACAAAAAGAAAAAAAATGACCTTTGGAAAATGCTCTTCCCAACTCTTCATACAAGTCAAAAAGACAAAAAAATGAAGGGTTCATTAAAAAGTTATGTGGTGCCCAATTAGCCTTTGGAAAATTCTCTTCGCAACTCTTCAAATGTGGCACCCAATTAACCTTTGGAAAATGCTCTTCTCAACTCTTCAAACAAGACAAAAAATGAAGATTCTCTTCTCAACTCTTCAAATGTGGCGCCCAATTAACCTTTGGAAAATGCTCTTCTCAACTCTTCAAACAAGACAAAAAATGAAGGGTTGATTAAAAAGCTATGGCAAAAACATTGTCAATAACCTTCAAAATACAATAAATTATAACCTTCAAAATACAATAAATTGACAAACACTTATGACATGAACATTCAAAAACACAAACTCCTTTACATACCAATGGAGTTGGTTTGATTAGCCAAACACAAAAGTCAATGGAAATCTCCTCTACATGCAAAAGCCAAGAAAACTGATGTTATGAGGAGGGCAATGATCCGGATTTATGAGTGGAACGAAATGAAACCACATATTTATAATATTAACATAGAGACCATGAAGAATAATATAGATACAGTAAAACTTGGTTTTTATTAAATAAGAAATATGTTGAAAACTGCAAAATGCAGACTGAAAACAAGCTTGCTAGAATGGTGGCAGCTTATCTATGAGAAGAGATGTGATGGTTACACTCATTCGCAAGAAGATAAGTACAATGAGGCTTTGAAGGTATTTTTACAATAAACATGGATGCCAAAACCATAGACATCAAAAATCTTAACCCTAGGAGATGAAGCACCAAAAATCATGTGGACCCCATTGGGGTAAGTTAGTACATCAACTTCTAAGGGTCGTAATTTTTACATATGATCTTCGTTTAGGACGTACGATAGCTTGTTGGAAAGGTATTGACAATGAGATTCATTTAGGGGGCTCAATCAGAACCTTCAACTATCATTGAGGTGTATGATCGCAAAAAAACATTGTTTAGGCTGTCAAAATGGCCCCAGAAGTTCAGGAACCGAAAAAAAGCTAAAAATAGTAAGTTGCCAAAAATTGTTTTGAGCCAGTTGGACAAGGTGGGTAGCCACCAAGATCCTCTTGGATCAATCCTCACCCCTTAAGAAGCAATGGTATCCATTGCGTTGAGTGCCCCCATTAGATGAGGAAATTTTTACTAAATTTGGCCCCGAGTGAGCCACTTGCCTTGGTGCAAGAGTTTCCCTGCTTTGACACTTGATAAAGTTGGATCCTTTGTTGGCAAGCTCCCTTGACCTGTGTGTCAACATTCTGATCAGTGGATGCATGTTCCATGCAATCAGGGTTGAGCTTTCTTGGTGTCAATTGTTCTGTTATCTTTGAGGTGTCCAATAGTGGTTGAAAATAAGGCCGAAGGAGGTCCACATTGAATACTGGGTGCAAGCCAATGAAGGGGGAAGGTTGAGCTCAAAATAATTATTACCATCAACCTTGGTGATGGTGTTGGGTCCATAACATAGTGGACGAAGCTTCCGATGAGGCCCTGTAAGGTGTTCTTTCTGCAAGTGCAACCAAACTTTGTCTCCCACCTAATACTGTTGCGGCACTTGGTGTTGATCATGGCCCTGCTTGTACTTGGCATTGGACTTTTGTAAAAGATCCTAAACCTGTTGGCAGATGTGCTGGATCCTCTCAATGAACCAAGTGGCTTTGTCAGCTCCAATTGGAGCATGCGACGAGTCTTCCTAGGTGGCCGCAAGAGGCAGTGCAACATCCATGTGACCCAATGGTTAAAATCTCAACCGCTCCTGAAAGTGGTTGTAGTCGGTTGAGCTATGTATGGCTTTGTTGTAGCTATGTTGAACATAGGGAAGATTCTCATCCCAAGTGCGGGGGTGCTTGGAATTGTACATGCGTAGGATGTGCATGATCAACATTCGGTTATTGACCTTAGTTTGACCATTCGTCTGGGGGTGGAAGGTAGTGGACTTGGTGAGCTTGGTGTCCAACAGTGACCAGGGGCTCGACCAGAATGGGCTGAGGAACCGACTGTCCCGATATGAGATAATGGTTTATCAGATCGAAAAGTATACCCACACTCATTCAAAGAAGAGCTTGGTAGTGGCTTCCATTGTGTTGTAGGCGACTAGAATCACCATCTTGAAAAATCGATCAACAACCGCAAAAACACAGTCATTTCCTCCCTTGGTGGATGGAAAGCTCAACATCTAGTCCATTGAGATAGATTCCCAAGGCCTGCTAAGAGTAGGTAGAGGAGTGTACATACCTTGTTTCTTAATGGTTGGTTTGGTAATAACGCAGGCAATGCATAACCGAATATACTTGTTGACATCCTATCGAAGTTTCGACCAGTAGAAATGTCGCTGCAACATTGCCACTATATTTTCCACTTCGAAATGTCTTGCCACCCAATTGTAGTGGGATTCCCAAATTAGCTTCGTTCGTTCACTTGATGGAACACATAGATGACCCAGATGACACAACAACCCATCCCGAAGATGGAAATTGGTGACAACTGTGTTTGCGCCCAACATCTGGTAGTTTTTGGAGAAGTCAGGCTCTGTCTCATAGAGGTGGGGCCATAAGAAGGTTTTGTGGCTATAAGAATCGAGCACTGTGGTGAGTGTCGCAACTGGAGGTCGGTTGAGGCAATCAATGGCTCAGTTGGTACTTCATGTTTTATACTTGATGTTGAGGTAAAATTGCTGCAAATATGTGGACCACTTCTGATGGCGGTCATTTTGCAATTTGTCTTGTGTCTTCATGAATTGCAGCAGCTTATGATTAGTGTGGATGACTGTTTCCTTCCCAAGAATGTAATGCCTCCACTGGCGACAGGCTTGCACAATGGAGTACATTTCTTTGTCGTAAGTAGGGTATTTACGAACAACATCTGATAGTGTCTCACTATGATAGGCCATGAGGTGGACGCGTAGAGTGATGACTGTGCAACAACATAGTCTGAAGCATCTATCTCGATCTCAAAGGGATGTTGCAGGTTAAGTAATGAAAGCACCGGAGAGGAGCACAAGCACTGCTTCAGATCATCTAATTTTTTTTGTTGGGACAAGCCCCACATAAATTTTTCCGTAGCACCACCTATGGTTATTAGGTTGAGGGCCCATGCAATATGGGAGAATCCCAACACGAACCTTCAATAGAAATTGACAAGGCCTAAGAAGCTCTAAAGCTTAGTGAGCATGGTTGGGTCTGGCCAGTCACAGATGACTTGGATCTTGGCTGGATCAACATGCACACCATGCACAAAAAAGATGTAGCCTAGGTATTGGACCATGTACATGCCGAAGGAGTATTTTTCCAAGTTGACATATAGCTTGTGCTGCCATAGAGTGTGCAAAACCTACTTAATATGTTGCAAGTGTTCTTCCCAAGTCTTGCTGTAGATGAGGATGTCATCCAGATACACCACCACAAAAGAATTAGTGAAAGGACGCAAGATATCATCCATCATTCTCATGAAAGTTGTTGGGGAATTTGTCAAACCAAAGCGCATGACCAACCATTCAAAAAGACATTTTGAATTGAAGACAATTTTCCATACATCTGTCGGTTCTATTGGGACGTGATGGTAGCCATATTCAAATCAATCTTACTGAAGTATTTTTTCCCCTTGAGAACATCAAGGATATCATCAATTCTGGGAATCGGGTAACGGTTCTTGACTATGATTTTATTTAGAGCTCGATAATAAATGTAGAGTCATCAAGTCCCGTCTTCCTTCTACACTAGCACGATTGGGTTTCCAAAATGGGATGAGCTGGGTTGGATGTGCCCCTTGTGGAGCAGTTCTTGGATCTGACACTTGATCTCCTCATTTTCTAACAGAGAGCGGTGATAGACTATCCCATTGGGTAGCGATGCGTCAGGGGTCAAATTGGTGGGATGTTTGACCTGACAGTGTAGAGGTACCCCATTAGGTGATGAGAAGATGTATTTGTATTCTTCCAAGATATTATTCACTTGCTTCTTCTGCGTGGAGAGGTTGACCGCAGAGGCCATGCATGTGGCTGCAACCTTTTGCTCACTCTGAGAGTGAATCATGAAGAAGACAAACTTCTCAGTCTGAGAAATGATATTCCCACATTGATTGACAGAGATAAAAAAAAATAGCACTAGGTGGGAGTACCTCGAGTATCCTATACAATTTCTTGTTCAAAGTAATAATAACACTGCGAGTCCTAGACTCATATACAACATGACATTTCCATAAATAAGGTTGGCCCAAAATAACATCACAAACTTCAAGGGGAGAAACATCACACAATACCTCATATTTTAATGGCTTGATGTCGTACTATAGGGGCACTGTTGGTTGACGTGAAGATCGCTTCCTTGAAGGAGTCATATGATGGTGTAGGGTTGTGGGTGTGACATTGTCGACAGGGCTAGCCACTTGAAGACCTCTAATGAGATCGGGTTCTTCTAGTGACAGCTATCAACGATGAAGTGCAGTGGAGTCCCTTTTACCCACATCTATGAATGAAATATGCGCTCACCCTCCTCTGGCTCATCAAGTTCACCAGGTCAGATCTTAGTGGTAGCAATGGTGGAACTGGTTTCTCCGTCAATGATCTGTCTCCCCTTTTCTAGTTTTGACTCAGAGTTAGAACCCACATATGATTCAGAGGCTTTATCTCAGCCACTAATAATTGCTTTGAGTGGAAATCAACACACTTATTCTAGGGGATCTTTTGGAAGTCACACCACTTCCCAATATCGTTCTTCATCTTCCCATTGTCCTTCTTCACTTGCAGCTTGAATTGGTTGTTTTGAGGTTTACCATATTTTCTCTATTCTTTGTTCTGTAGATTGGGGCTTCCCTTGCCCTACTTATGTTGTGAGGGGTTCCCAAACCCAAACTGTCGCATCTTTTGTTTCAGGTTTTGCTCGATTTTGATTGTATATCGATAGGTCATGCCCAAGGATGAAATGTCCAAAAAATTCATTTTTTTTTGGATGTATCTATGCAGACCGCCGCGGTACTTGAGCACCATATGTCGTTCAGAATATTTGATACCCAGCTTGGTGTGCAAGGTATGTAAGACATTAGTGAACTCTGGCACTGTTTGGTCTCTTTCCTACCGCAATGTGGTCCATCTTGTATACAAGTCATCATAACTTCCAACAGGGTAGTATTTTTCCTTAATAGCATACCTGAAGGAACCCCAAGTGGGTGCAACTACAAATAATGTGGATCCCTCTATTTCCTTTTACTCACTAAAAGTATACCACCAATCTTTGACATGGAGAACAACCTCGAGGACCACAAATGTAATATTTTCTCTATTGAAAAAATTGTGGACAGAAAAATACCCTTCTAGAAGGTTTAACCATTTATCTATGGTATTAGCATATATTTGAACTTAAAATATAGGAATATCAAAATTGATCTGTACCTTGAAGGGGGCGACACATCTTCTTGAGGTGGATGTGTTGCTTGTCGACAGTCGTCGAAGGATTTGTACAAAACTGTCCATCATCTCGTTCCTTTGTCACTCAAAGGATTCCTCAAGCAACATTTTGAAAGGATCTCATGTCCCGTCGTCTTTCTTTTCTCCCCCCATGGGCGGTTTCTTTGGCGTACAGGAGAAATTATCCTTAAGAGAAACAAGCTCGAGACCCAACTCTCTATACCCTGACCGCGTCAGTGACACACATTAAAAAAAATGACAAGGAGCAGACCGCTCTGATACCACTAACACTGATTTATGAGTGGAACAAAATAAAACCACATATTTATAATATTAACACAGATACACAGTGAACAATAACAAAGATACAGTAAAACTTGGTTTCTATTAAATAAGAAATATGCTGAAAACTGTAAAATGCAGACTGAAAACAAGCTTGCTGGAATGGTGGCAACTTATCTATGAGAATAGATGTGACGACTACACTCATTCGCAAGAACATTAGTACAATGAGGATCTGAATGAATTTTTACAATAAACATGGATGCCAAAACCCTAGACATACAAAAAACCTAACCTTAGGAGATGAAGCGCCAAAAATCATGTGGGCCTCTTTGGGGTAAGTTAGTACATCAAATTCCTAGGGTCGTAAATTTTGCATACGATCTTTGTTTAGGGCGAACAATAACTCAGAAATTTATTGATGAGGATATTCATTTAGGGGGATCAATTAAATTCTCCGGTTATCATTGAGGTTCCTGATTGCAAAAAAATGTTGTTTAGGCCCTCAAAATGGCCCTCAAAGTTCAAGAACCGAAAAACTGCTAAAAATAGTAAGTTGCCAAAAAAATGTTTTGAACCAATTGGATAAGGTGGGTGGCCACCGAGATCCTCTTTGATGAATCCTCACCCCTTAGGAAGAAATGGTCTCCATTGCATTGAGTGCCCCCATCAGATGATGAAATTTCTATTGAATTTGGCACCGGGTGAGCCACTTGCCTTGGTGCAGGAGCTGCCCTACTTTGAAAACTCGATAAAGATGGATCCTTTGCTGGCGAGTGCCCTGGACCTATGTGTCAACATTCTGATCATTGGATGTCTGTTTCATGCAGTCGGGGTTGAGATTTTTTGGTGTCAACTATTCTTCTATCTCCAGGTGTCCAATAGTGGTAGAAAATAAAGTCGAAGGAGGTCCACATTGAATATTAGGTGCAAGCCAAGGAATGGGGGACTGTTGATCTCAAAAGAATTGTCACCCATATCCTTGGTTATGGTGTTGGGTCCATAAAAAAGTGGACAAAGCTTCTGATGAGGCCCTGTAAGACGTTCTTTCTACAAGTGCAACGAAACTTTGTCTCCCACCTAAAATTGGTGTGGCACCTGATGTTGATCATAGAATTTCTTGTACTTGGCATTGGACTTCTGTAAAAGGTCCTGAACCTGTTGGTGAATGTGCTGGATCCTCTCAATGAACCTAGTGGCTTTGTCAGCTCCATTTGGATGATGCGGTGAGTTTACCTAGGTGTTCGCAAGGTGTAGTGCAACATCCATGGGACCTAATGGTTGAAATACCAACCCCACCTGAAAGGGGTTGTGGTCAGTTGAGCTATGTATGGATCTATTGTAGTTATGTTAAACACAAGGAAGACTCTCATACCAGATGCGGGGGTTCTTGGAATTGTACATGCACATGATTTCCACGATTATCCGGTTGACGACATCGATTTGGCCATCTATTTGGGGGTGGAAAGTAGTGGACTTGGTGAGCTTGGTGTCCAACAGTGACCCAAGGCTTGACCAAAATGTGTTGAGGAACCGACTGTCCTGATATGAAATAATGGTTTGTGGGATCCCAAAGTGTACCCACACTCGTTCAAAGAATATCTTGGCAGTGGCTTTCGCTGTGATGCTCTTCTTGTAGGCGGCTAGAATCACCATCTTGGAAAAACGATTAACAACCACAAAAACACAGTCATTTCCACGCATGGTGGATGGAAGGCCCGACATGTAATCCATTGAGATGGATTCCTATGGGATGTCAAGAGTAGGCATATGAGTGTACAGAACTTGTTTTTTAATGGTTGGTTTGACAATAACACATACAATGTAGGACCGAATATACTTGCTGACATCCTGTCGAAGAGCCAGTAGAAATGTTGTTGCAATATTGCCACTATTGTTTCCATGCCGAAGTGTTCTGCCACTCGATTGTAGTAGGATTCCCAAATCAGCTTCGCTCGCTCACTTGATGGAACACATAAATGACCTAGATGGAACAACAACCCATCTTGAAGATGTAAATTGGTGACATCTATGTTTGCGCCCAACATTTGGTAGGTGTTGGCGAAGTCAGGCTCTATCTCATAGAGGTGGGGCCATCTAGGGGTCTCGTGGCTGCAAGAATTGAGAATTGTGGTGAGTGCCGCGATTGGAGGTCAACTGAGGAAATCAATTACTCGGTTGGTACTTCACGTTTTATACTTGATGTTGAGGTGGAACTATTGCAAATATGTGGACCACTTCTGATAGCAGTCATTCTGCAATTTACCTTGTGTCTGCATTGAACTACAACGAATTATGATCAGTGTGGATGATTGTCTCCTTCCTAAGAATGTGATGCCTCTAATGGCGACAGGCTTACACAATGGAGTACATTTATTTTTCGTAAGTAGGGTACTTACAGATGACATCTGATAGTGTCTTACTATGATAGGCCACAGAGTGGTTGTACTGAGTGATGACTGCACCCACAACAGAGTCTGAAGCATCTATCTTGATCTCAAAGGGATGGTACAGGTCAGGTAATGAAAGCACTAGGGTGGAGCACAAGCGCTGCTTCAGATCATCAAACGTTTTCTATTTGGACAGACCCCACACAAATTTTTTCCTACCACCACCTCTTGTTATTTGGATAAGGGCCCATGCAATATGGGAGAATCCCAACACAAACCTTCAATAGGAATTAGCAAGGCCTAAGAAGATTTGAAGCTCAGTGAGCATAGTTGGGGTTGGGTAATCGTGGATGACTTGGATCTTGGATGGATCAACATGCACATCGTGCACATCAACAATGTATTCTAGGTAGTGGGCCCTGTCCATGCCAAAGGAACATTTTTCCAAGTTGGCATATAGTTTTTGTTGCCACAGAGTGTGCAGAACCTGTTGAATATGTTGCAAGTGTTCTGGCCAAGTCTTGTTTTAGATGAGGATGTCATCTAAATACACCACCATAAAATAATTAATGAAATACCACAAGATATCATCCATCATCCTCATGAAATTTGTTAGGGAATTTTTCAAACCAAAGGGCATGACCATCCATTCAAAAAGGCATTCTTTTGACTTGAAGGCATTTTTTCATACATCTATTGGTTCTATTGGGACCTGATGGTAGCCAAAATTCAGATCAATCTTAGTGAATTATTTTTCCCCCTTTAGTTGATCAAGGAGATCATTGATTCGGGGAATCGGGTATCGGTTCTTGACTGTGATTTTATTTAGAGCTCGATAATCAATGCAGAGTCGCCAAGTCCCGTATTTCTTCTACACCAACATGATTGGGCTTCCATAAGGTGATGAGACGGGTTGGATGTGGATGGGTTGGATTTGACGCTTGATCTCCTCATTTTCTAGCAGACTGTGGTGATAGACTGACCCATTGGGTAGCGGTGCACTGTGGGTCAGATTGATGGGATGCTTGACCTGATAGTGCAGAGGTACCCCAGTAGGTGATGAGAAGATGTATTTATATTATTCCACGACCTTATCCACTTGATTCTATTGTGTGGAGAGGTAGACCACAGAGGCCATGGATGTGGATGAAACCTTTCTCTCACTCTCAGAGCGAATCATGAAGAAGACAAACTTTTCGGTCTAAGAAATGACCTTCCTGCATTGCTTGGCAAAGATAAAGGAAATAACACTAGGTGATACTACCTCAACTATCCTCTACAATTTCCTGTTCAAAGTAATAATAATTTTGCGAGGCCTAGACTCATATACAACATGACGTTTCCATAAATAAGGTCAGTCCAAAAGAACATCAGAAACTTCAACGGGAGAAACATCACACAATACCTCATCTTTTAATGGCTTGATGTCGTACGACAAAGGACACTGTTGGCTGACGCGAAGATCACTTCTTTGACGAAGCCATACAATAGTGCAGGGCTGCGGGTGCGACGTTGTCAACAGGGATAGATGCTTGACTACCTTTGCTGAGATGAGGTTATTTTGGCTACCGCTATCAATGATGAAGTGCAATGGAATTCCTTTTACCCACATCTATGAATGAAAGAGGTGCTTGCCTTCCTCTAGCTCATCATGTTCACCAGGATGGATCTTGGTGGTAGGAACAATGGAAATCGGTTCCACATTAATGATTTGTCTCCCCTTTTCTAGTTTCGACTCAAAGTAAAAACCCACATATGATTTAGAGGCTTTTACCTCAGCTAGTAATGACTTCTTTGAGCGAAAACCAACAATGTTATTCCAATGTCTCTTATGGAAGTCACACCACTTCCCAGTATATTTCTTCATCTTCCCATTGTCCTTCTTCACTTGCGGCTTGGATTGGTTTTCCTGTGGTTTCCCATATTTTCTCTATCCTTTTTTCTGTGGGTTGGGGCTTCCATTGCCCTGCTTCTGCCGTGAGTGGTTCCTAGACTCAAGATGCCACATCTATTGTTCCAACTTCTTTTTGATTTTGACGACATATCGATAAGCCGCACCCAAGGATGAGATGTCCAAAATCTCCATTTCTATCTAGATGTATCTATGCATACCATCACGGTACTTGAGCACCATATGTCACTCAGAATCTTTGATACACAACTTGGTGTGCAAGGTATGGAAGACATTAGTGAACTTTGGTATTGTTTGGTCTTTTTCCTTCCGCATTGTGGTCCATCTTGTATACAAGTCGTTATAACTTCCAACATGGTAGTATTTTTCTTTAATAACATCCCTGAAAGAACCCCAAGTGGGTGAAACTACAAATAATGCAGATCCATTTATTTCCTTTTACTCACAGAAAGTCTCTCGCCAATCTTTGACATGGGGAATAGCCTTGAGGAGCACAAATGTAATCTTTTCTCTATCGAAAAAGTTGTGGACAAAAAAATACCCTTCTAGAAGGTTTAACCATTTATCTATGGCATCGACATCTATTTGAACTTCAAATATAGGAATATGAAAATTGATCTGTACCTTGAAGGGGAAGACACCTCTGCTTGAGTTGGATGCGTCGCTTTTCGACAACCGTCAAAATATTTTTACAAAGTTTTTCATCATCTCGTTCCTCTATCGCTCAAGGGATTCCTCGAGCAACATTTTGAAAGGATCTCCTATCCTGTCGTATTTCTTTTCGCCCTCCATGGGCGGTTTCTTGGGCATGCAAGATAAGTTTTCCTCAAGAGAAAGAAGCTCGATACCCAACTTTCTATACCCTCACCGCGTCGGTGACATGCATTTAAAAAAACGACAAGAAGCAGACCGCTCTGACACCATTGATCTAGATTTATGAGAGGAGCAAAATAAAACCATAGATTTATAATATTAACACAGAGACACAGTGAAAAATAATGGAGATACAATAAAACTTGATTTCTATTAAATAAGAAATATGTTGAATACTGTAAAATGCAGACTGAAAACAAGCTTGCTAGAATGGTGGCAACTTATCTCTGAGAAGAGATGTGACTACTACGCTCATTCGCAAGAAGATGAGTACAATGAGACTCTGAAGGCCTTTTTACAATAAACATGGTGTCAAAACCTTATACATCCAAAAACCTAACCCTAGGATATGAAGCGCCAAAAGTCATGTGGGCCCCATTGGGGTAAGTTAGTACATCAACTTTCCGGGGTCGTAGCTTTTGCATACGATCTTCATTTAGGGCACATGATAGATCATTGAAAAGGTATTAATGAATATATTCATTTATGGGCTCAATCAAAGTCATAGGGAATCATTGAGGTTCCCGATCGAAAAAAAAAAAAAATCATTTTCAGAATGGCCTCGAAAGTTTAGGAATCGAAAAACTGCTAAAAATAGTAATTTGCCAAAAAACTATTTTGAGCTAGTTGGAAAAGGTGGGTGGCCACTAAGATCCTCATGGATAATTATTCCCCCCTTATGAAACAATGGTCTCCATTGTGTTGAGTGCCCCCATCAGATGAGGAAAATTCTGCTGAATTTGGCCCCGAGTGAGCCACTTGCCTTGGTGCAGGGGATGCCCTGCTTCGACAACCCGATAAAGTTGGATCCTCTGTTGGTGAGTTCCCTTGACCCATGTGTTTATGTTCTGATCAGTGGATGTTTGTTCCATGTATTCAGGGTTGAGATCCATTGGTGTCAATTGTTCTACTATTTTCGAGGTGTCCAGTAGTGGTGGAAAATAAGGTCGAAGGAGGTCCACATTGAATATTACATGTAAGCCACTGAATGGGGAAATATTGAGCTCAAAATATTTGTCATCGAAAACCTTGGGGATGGTTTTGGGTATATAACAGAGTAGACAAATCTTTTGATGAGGCCCTGTAAGGTGTTCTTTCTGCAAATGCAACCAAAATTTGTCTCCCATCTTAAACTAGTTTGGCACCCAATGTTGATCATGGCGTTATTTGTACTTGGCATTGGAATTATGTAAAATATCCTGAACCTGTTGGCAGATGTGTTGGATCCGCTCAATGAACTAGGTGGCTTTGTCAGCTCCAGTTGGAGAATGCGACGTGTCTACTTAGGTGGATGCAAGGGTTAGTGCAACATCCATGGGACCCAGTGGTTGAAATATCAACTCGAGTTGAAACAGGATGTGGTTAGTTGAGCTATGTATGGATCTATTGTAGCTATGTTGAAAATAGGGAAGAATCCCATCCTAGGTGCGAGGGTGCTTGGAATTGTATATGCACAGGATGTGCATGATCATCTGGTTGATGACCTCGGTTTGGCCATCCATCTGGGGTGGAAGGTAGTGGACTTGGTGAGCTTGGTGTGCAACAATGACCAGAGACTCGAACAGAATGTGATGAGGAACCGATTATCTCAATATGAGATAACAGTTTGTAGGATCCCAAATTGTACCCACACTTGTTCAAAGAATATCTTTCCAGTGGCTTCCACATTCATTATCTTCTTGCAAGCAGTCATAATCACCATCTTGGAAAAGAGATCAACAACCACAAAAACACTTTCATTTCCTCTCTTGGTGGATGGAAGGTTAGACATGTAGTCCATTGAGATGGATTCCCAGGGCCTGTCAAGAGTAGGTAGATGAGTGTACATGCCTTGTTTCTTAATGGCTGGTTTGGAAATAGCGCAGGCAGTGCAGGACCAGATATACTTGCTGACATCCTGTTGAAGTTTCGGCCAGTAGAAATTTCACTACAACATTTCCACTATATTTTCCACACTGAAGTTTCCTGCCACCTAACTATAGTGGGATTCCTAAATCAGCTTCCCTCGCTCGCTTGATGGAATGCATAGATGAACCAGATGGAAAAACACCCCATTGTGAAGATGGAAATTGGTGACAACTCTATTTTTACCTAACATCTGGTAGGTGTTGACGAAGTCAGGATCTGTCTGATAGAGGTGGGGCCATCTGAAGGTCTCATGGATGCAGGAATCGAGCATTATGGTGAGTTTCACAACTGGAGGTCAGTTGAGGCAATCAAAAACTCGGTTGGTACTTCATGTTTTAGGTGGAACTACTGCAAATATGTGGACCATTTCTGATGGTGGTCTTTCTGCAATTTTCCTTATGTCTGCATGAACTGCAACGACTTATGATCGGCGTGGTTGATTGTCTCCTTCCCAATAATGTAATGCCTTCACTGGCGGTAGGCTTGCATAATGGAGTACATTTCTTTTTCGTAATTAGTTTACTTATAGACGACATCTAATCATGTTTCACTATGATAGGCCACGGGGTGGTTGTTTTGAGTGATGACTGCACCCACAACATAGTCTGAAGAATCTGTCTCGATCTGAAAAGGTTGTTGTAGGTCATGTAATGAAATAAGTGGGGCAGAGCACCAGCACTACTTCAGATCATCGAACACTTTCTGTTGGGATAGGCCCCACACAAATTTTTCCTTACTACCACCTCTGGTTATTTGGTTGAGAGCCCATGCAATATGGAAGAATCACAACACGAACCTTCGATAGAAATTGACAAGGCCTAAGAAGCTCCGAAGATCAGTGAGCATGGTTGGGGATGAACAATCACAAATGACTTGGATTTTGGTTGTATCAACATGCGCACCATGCACATCAACAATGTAGCCTAGGTATTAGACCCTATCCATGCCGAAGGAGCATTTATCCAAGTTGGCATATAGTTTGTGCTACTGCAAAGTGTGCAGAACCTGCTGAATATGTTGCAAGTGTTCTGCCCAAGTCTTGTTGTAGAGGAGGATGTCATCTAGATACACCACCATAAAAGAATTGGTGAAAGGCCGCAAGATATTATCCATCATCCTCATGAAGGTTTCTAGGGAATTTGTCAAACCAAAGGGCATGACCAACCATTCAAAAACACCTTCTTTTGACTTGAAGGCAATTTTCCATACATCTGTCGGTTCTATTGGGACTTGATGGTAGCCAAACTTCAGAGCAAATTTACTGAAGTATTTGTTCCCCTTGAGTTGATCAAGGAGATCCTTTATTCAGGGAATCAGGTACCAATTCCCGACTGTGATTTGATTTAGGGCCCAATAATCAATGTAGAGTCGCCAAGTCTCGTCTTTTTTCTACACCAACATGATTGAGATTCCACAAGGTGATGAGTCGGATCAGATGTGCCCCTTGTGGTGTAGTTCTTTGATATGACACTTGATCTCCTCATTTTATAGCAGAGAGTGGTGATATAATGGCCATTGGGTAGCATTGCGCCAGGGCTCAGATCGATGGGATGGTTGACTTGACAGTGTAGAGGTACCCTAGTAGGTGATGAGAATATGTCTTTTTATTATTCCATGAAATTATCCATTTTCTTCTGCTGCATGGAGAGGTCAGCCACAAAGGCCATGGATGTGGTTGCAGCCTTTCACTCACTCTGTGAACGAATCACAAAGAAGACAAACTTCCTGATCTGAGAAATGATCTTCTTGCATTGCTTGACAGAGATCAAGGAAATAACACTAGGTGGGACTACCTCGGGTACCATGTATAATTTCCTGTTCAGATTAATAATAACACTGAAAGGCCTAGAATCATATACAACATGACGTTTCCATAAATAAGGTTTTCCCAAAAGAACATCACAAACTTCCAGGGCAGAAACATCACACAATACATCATATTTGAATGGATTGATGTCATACGATAGGGGGCACTGTTAGCTGCTGCAAAGATCACTTCCTTGATAGAACCATCTGATGGTGTAGGGATGTGGGTACGACATTGACGACAGGGCTAGACGCTTGAAGACCTATGCTAAGATGAGGTTATTTTGGCTACCACTATCAATGATGAAGTGAAACTGAGTGCCTTTTACCCACATCTGTGAATGAAGGAAGCCCTCGCCTTCCTATGGCTCATTAGATTCACCAAGCTAGATCTCAGTGGTAGCAACAATGGAACTAGGTTTTGCGTCAATGATCCGTCTCCCATTTTATGGTTCTGACATAGAGTCAGAACCCACATCTGATTTCTAGGCTTTTATCTCAGCCACTAATGACTTCTTTGAGCATAAATCAACAATGTTATTCTAGGGGATCTTATGGAAGTCGCACCACTTTCTGATCTCTTTCTTCGTATTCCCATTGTCCTTCTTCACTTGCGGCTTGGACTGGTTGTCCTGAGGTTTCCCATATTTGCTCTGTCATTTTTTCTGTGTGTTGGGGATGCCCTTGCCTTGCTTCTGCTGTGATGGGTTCCCAGACCCAAACTATTGCATGTTTTGTTTCAACTTCTGCTTGATTTTGATGACATATTGATAGGTCGCGCCCAATGATGAGATGTCCAAAAACTCTATTTCATATTCCTGTAAATGTTCATGATAATAATTATATATGATGTAAATGTTCATGATAATAATTATAAGGAAAGTTACTTTGATTTCATTGAAATTTCTTTTAAAAAACAGAGACTTGCAATGGCTTGTTTATTTGCCTTCGTTATTCAATATCTTAAACCTCACTCATTATCTATTATAAATCACGAATCCTTTGTTATTTATAGCTTTATGGTGGCTTGTCATTGCAATCCCATGAGAGTGCATCAAGGTGAATTTCATAATATAAAAAAAAAATATTTTAATATTTATATCCAAAACTTTCTCACAATTATAATAACCTTTAATATTTATATCCAAAAAATTCTCACAATTATAATAACCTAAATGCTCGGAGATATGGAGGCTTGACTATCTATCTTCAATCATTATATAATAATAATTTCCTATATATGGGAAATAATAATGGTAAAGGTAGTAGATTGGAGATCAAAGAAACATGAATAATAATGATTTCCTATATATGGGAAATAATAATGGTAAAGGTAGTAGATTGGAGATCAAAGAAACATGAAGTACAAATATGAAGAATCTTTAGGTCTTGAAGTTAATTACATATAAGTTTTCCAACATTACATATACATTGTATGGTGTGGTCGCAACTTCCCTTAAATATAATTAATACATATTTTGGTTTAAAAAATGAAGTTAGAAACTATGCATCCTGTAGTTTTGACAATTCAATTTATTTAACATCTCATAACCTTGGTTCGTTGTATATGTTATTATGGGAAAGCATGAGATGTAGATGTTTTAGTTGTTATTAGTCCTCGCCTTTAGGAAACATGGATTATTGTAAACAGATTGATGATTTTCATTAATCATGCATGCAAATCCAAACATTTATCACAAAGTTTTAATTCCTTATATCATTGAATACTTTTTATCCACTTATCAAGTAGTTACAACATTGTTTTTTAACCAATGAGAAAATTTGAGGCCTTATTTTCCCTCATATCGAGGTCGGTTGGTTTCAAAATTAGGACAGTGGCTATAATATACCCCAATATGATATAATATATCCCACGATGGATTAATGCTAACTTTTAAGTTAGAATTAATTCCCAAACATTAAATGTTTCCCGATGACAGCAGAGACCATAACCCACGGTCCATAACTCATTTTTCTTATTGTGGTGTCCAAAATATTGCATGCAAGGTTGCAATGTCCAATGACTGTTCTAGAGAACACCTAATTCTAAAACTTGTAAAATTATAATATAATATCTATTAGCTCACTTAGTTGATTACCTCCCTGTTTTTCCTTTTCCTGTGGCCTGAACCAAAGTACTTCCCATTTCTCTTCTTTTGGTGGTGCAAACTAGAGTTTCTTTGCATGTACTCTATTATGATAAGAACTAGATCTTGTTTGGGAGGCTCCCGAGAAACAATATGCCATTGCATTGTGTTTTTAACTTTTTCAAAATAGCGGGTGAGTTTCTTTCAATTTTACAATAAATTTCTGGCTAGTGGAAAAAAATTACACCTACTTACTTGAGTTTAATTTTCTTTAAAAAAATTACACCCTACGTATTTGAGTTTACCATTCTTTGCCTTCCCTCTTGCAAGCATGTACACACTCCAAGATTATGACCAAATGATGCTTGAATAGGGTGGCCTGTACTTATATTTATTTTGATTCTAAATTCTCAATGTGTTAGGACTTCATGTATTATTTTTCAGTACTAATTAGAAATACATAAATTCAGAAATGATTTCTTATTTCATAATGTTTTTGTTGCATTTATTCACAGTCTGAAAACTACAAAGTAATCCTACAGGATACAATTTCCCATGAAATAACAAAAAACACACCTCTTATTTGAAAATTGGTAGAGTCTCCCCCTGGTGGAGAAGATAAGGAGAGCCATTCTACATTACATGAGAGAGATAACTCATAAGCATTTTCAAAACTCCAATAATGTAACTTTCCAGCTTGTAGTTTTCACAATTTTCTTTACCTGGACTTTCTCTTTCCCCACTGCTCACTCGCCCCTCACATCGACCTAATTCAAATACTTAAACCCAAGGAAATTCAGTTTCTTCCCAATGTCTCTCTGCAATAGTGTTAATGCTATCATGCGACTAATGCCATACCGAGAAATAATACAGTAAAACTTTCCTTTAGAATATATATCCTTTCCAATAAGGAAAATGAACAATGTGTTGGGTATGTGTTATATTCTTTGCCGACATATTTTCACCAGTTTCGGGCCGACATATTATCCCCGGGCCGACATATTTCCAGGACGACATATTTCTGGGACCACATGATATTAGGTGGTTTCGGCACATGGTTTTTGCCGATGGTTTTCTATTTCCGGTTAAGTTATTAGGGTTTTGGACTAATCCAGGTCATTGGGTTAGGGTTTTGGATGCCGCTGGCTCCTATATGTATATTGTATTGTAAACAATGTAACACAATGTGTATCAATATAATATATG
>JZKD02S1674207.1:36573-58922 GCA_000966675.3 Picea glauca | reverse complement strand
TTCCCAAACCTTTGAGGTTAATACAGTGCGATAAACCACACCCAAAAAGTTGCAATAATCCAGAGGAAAAAATAAGGGTAATAATAATAAGAAAAATAAAAACTCTTCTAATCAGACAGGCCACAAAACCCAAGAAAATAACATTAAGGGTAAAAAGAAAATGAAAGGCTAAATATCCCTGCATGATTTGTAAAGAGGATAATTACACAAAAGGATGTTTTCATCTCGCTGAAATCCATCAATATCTCGAATGAGTCCCATCCTCTTCTATGTTTGTAGTTTTAACAAATCCTCTCCCCCACCCCCAACAAAAAGAACTCACCATGCGAATGCAAGCAAGCCCACCAGGGGGAAACCCTGAATCCCCGTCTGTAAACATCTTGATGGTTAAATCTGTGGCCATGTGTACTAGAGACAAGAATCATGATTCTACAAAAATTGAATCTTTACCCAAGGATCCCCTCTCAACCACCCCACATTGGCCCTATCACACTATAGAAGACAACTATTGAATGTGCTTATTCTCTCCAAAGGGAGTGCTTTGTTGCACTACGCATAATCCTAATACTCGAGAAGCCCAACACTATAGTATAGTAGAAGATCTAGCCCAAGCCCCTTGTGCCACGTCGGAACTTGAAGTACTACAATCCTTCCCTACACATCATAAATCCTTATTATCATCCATTGGTGGAATTGACCCTACAAAATCCAATGTTATTTACTTCAACATGAATTGCAATGAATCATGCCTATCACACCAATTAGCATTACAAATCATTGTCTGATCTCTTAATAAAAATGTTTTCTGAACAGGTCTTGAAGAAGGCGTCACAACTTTCATCATGTACTTGACATGTTGGGAAGCTCTTGGTTCTCCCCAACTTACCACATCAAAAACTATCCTAAAATATTTTGACGACCATTTTTGAAACCCCACAAAATTCTCCCCTCATTACCCGTTGAAATTGTGGGAAGAACCATTAGAGTAGAATTCGAGGTAATTGACACCACACTCAACTATAATTTGATTTTAGGTTGCACCTAGTTTTACGCCATGAAGGTTTTTGCATCTAGTGTCTTTCGACTTGTTAAATTCCCTCATCAAAGGAAGATCTTCACTATAGACCAACTCGACTTTTGCACCCTAGATGTGTGAATCAATCCTAATGAGAATGTCCCTTTTGTATGAGAGTCTTCTCTGGGATGCGAAAGAATCGGGGTACAACTTTGTGCCTCATTAATGGGGAATTTTCCCTTCGCTCTGTAAGATACAACCCCAACCGTCTCGATCAATATAATCTCCACAGTTACTAGTGTATCCATTGGTTGCAATGACCCATGGGTAATATCTCACCCATATTATATAGGGTCTTATGGAGACAATATTCCACTATCACTAATCGAGTTGGAATATTCAATAATACAATCGACATGAGAATATTTCGATTCTCATTCTAGTCTCCTACTGGATGAGGAACTAGATGATTTTTCCTCTCCTTCTTGGGATACCAATGCTTCACCATCCCATGACTTTCTCAACATCATCCTTCCTTTATACAAAGCCATTATGGAAGTCATGACTTTGAAAGATAAACCTTGGGAGGATTCTCATCATCGATCCTCCTTCCTTCCCTTTGGAGAGAAGAAAGAAACCTAAATACAAACCCCGATTTTGATTGATATTCAAGATCCATCCCTTTTACCTTCCGCATTATACCCTATTTTATCTGAAGGAAATTTTGGAAATATTTATAGAATAATTTCGATCGACATTTTAGTTAAACCCAGGGTCGTGGAAAACATCCATATAGGTACATAATTTTCCCCTGAAGAAATCGAAGCTTATACTTCCCTATTCAAATAATTTTGTGACATATTCACTTGGTCTATGAAGCAATGCTAGGAATCAACCCACGAATTATTGTCCATGAAATTAAAAATTACCACGGAACTCGTCCTATCCGACAACGACTCTGCCTAGTTCATCCAAGGAAAGCTGCAAAAATTAAGGAAGAAGCTAAAAAATTGTTGAACACTAGTTTTATTTATCCCGTACCCCTAGATGAATGCATGTCCAACATCATACCAGTTAAAAAAAAGGAGGGCACCATCTGATTATGCGTTGATTATATGGCACATACCCCACCCCCTTTCTCTCCCGAGGGGCTGCTCGACCTCACAGTCTAGGATCGTTCAAGTCACTGAGCCGAATTGTCTTGTCGGGCTTTTGATGGGAACCAATTCAACTTGACACATGCCCTTCCACTTTTTATGTAGGTCGTATGACACCTGCGGGCCATATCCTTAGATTTTTTCAAATCTCAATGACAATAGGCACTATCTCTCCTTGCTAAGCCCTACCTCTTATGTGACCACGGATTATGACCATGGGCCAACTCCCTTCATGACTCCGTGCTTTGGAGATTTTGCGAGCTCTTTTCTCCCTTTTTCACGATCCCTGAATCAACAAATTCACCAGAACCAGATCTATGGTCCATGTTATTCTCACAGCCAACGACTATGATCTACTCCGTGACTTTGTCCTTCGAGAGTTTCACTTCTCCTATCTCTTGATCCCTCGTTTTGTGAATCAGATAAGTGTAGATCCAACTCCACATGTTCTATACCAATGGATGCCTAGGATTGTTGTGGCTCCCAGCTCTTCAGGTATTCTCTCAATGTTCTCCTTAGATATCTCCCAAAGAACTACTCCTCTGGCTCATGCAGATTTATTTCATGCATCCCTTCGAGATCCAATGGTATGGATTCAAAACGCTCTTTGCGACTTCATGGAGATCTTTGTTTGGTCCTGGAAAACCTCCTGGATCTCCCTCTCTCGGATCTCTTGACCTTCTGCCACCTTTCTCCTCTCAATGATGGACGATTTCATGGTCTTTGGAATTTTTCAAGTCCTCGACCCCCTTGCACACTTAGAGCAATTTTCTTTTCGAGACTCAGGATGTTCTCAAACTTCTTCTTCGCTCCTTGCAGAGTTCTGTGAAAAATCTTTTGTGACTTTGCTTAGCTTGAAAACCTTCAAGGTCCCCTGTTCCTCTGCGTCCTTCAGTGAAATTTCTCATGCCATCCTGGAAACTTAACGCCCTTCCTCCTGAGCTTGTAAGATGAACTTACAATATCCTTGGTGCACTCCTTGCACTCAGATTATCCTTTCGAAGGCTTATCCCTTAGCCTACCTAGAAGTCTTAAGGCATCTCCTTTCCTTTGCCAATGCACTGCTGCAAATCCTTCCTTCCTAAGAGTGTTCAACAACCCTAGGGTTCTCTTAAGGATTCCAACACTTTAGAATGTGTTTCTCTTGTATGCTCTCATACTTTCTCTATGCCCTCCTGACATAGTATTACAGAGTATTCAGTAAGTCTGTGCTATCTTTCCTCCTACACAGTATTTCCTTCCAAGGTATGTAACCACCTTGAACTTTCATCCCGAGTTTTTAAATTAACCTGGTGTGACCTCCTGGAAGCTTCTCTTATGACTGCTAATTTCAGAAACACACTCCTTGCATCGAATCACAGAGTTTCCACCCTCTGTCGCGCAATCCTTGCACTTAGCCTAGAGAACCAGACTTAATCCAACACACTCATAGATATAAAATTGTATCTCTATCCCTACAGATGATTTATAACATACATATACAACTCAAATGCATACGAATGAAATTCCCAACATATCCATTACACAAAAATTGATAAACAAGAAAAACTGAGACTTTCTATTAATGGCGAATTGTCCATTACAATATGTGAGTCCGAGCTACAACTGAGTCTCATCTCTCTATGTTTCTCTTCATATCTCCTATGCATGATCTACTAGCAATAATACAAGAGTTTATACAAGAGGCGATCGAAAAGCTTCCCTCCAAGCTACGCTAGTGGTGTCTAATCACCATTCAAAATTCTTGTCTAATGGGCAGATTACAATGATGGAAATCTGATCTGAATCAGATGCAGATCCCTTCTACTATCAACCACTTAATGGAGAACTTATTTCCATCTTGTGTGAAGGCACAACTTGGCTCTTCCAACTTGTCAGCATGAATTTCCTTGATCACGCTTTAGATTCTCGAAGGTAAAATGAGAGGGGGACACCTCTCTCTCTTCCTTGAATGCGCACCACTCATGCTAATCAATTGATGCATGTTGAGGTGGAGCAATGCTCTTGCATCATACTCTAGGGCTACGAAAGTTCATGAAAATCTCATCTTTGCTGAAAACCTCCTCGATCCCAAAATTTATCCTGGAGTTATCTTTCTTCTCCTCTGCTTCGCTACCACTACTGTTGTTGCATCTTCGCTACTACTCATGCAGGTTCCTTTCTGTCCAGCTTCTCCTTGATGACAACTTCTTCTACTAAACTCAACATAAACTTTCGTATCTCCTCTACGACTTCTTCCATCTACTTCATTAGATGACTCGACTTTTGTAGTCTTCTCGTCTGCAACTCTTCATGCCGCTCCATGGGTAGGTCATCTTGATCTCCCATGCTGATTTCATTCGTTGTGGTACTAACTAGCCACTCTACTAAAGGCCCCAATTCCACAGTCTTTCCACTGAACTGTTGTTCAAATACCTCTTCTAACAGACTAACTCCTATCAGTTCTTCGAGTGGTTCTATTCCAGCTTCCTCCAGCTGCAACTCGTGCTAGTATGTCTCCTCTGGAATGGCTATATCTTGGTATCCATCCTTTGGTTCTGAACTATCCAACCAATCCTCCAATTCCTTTAACTCCATTTCCCACTGAGTGAGTAATTCAACTAGGTAATCCCCTTCTGTTGGGACAGACTTCAATATCTGTTCCTCCTCCTCCATGACAGTCTCAACTCACTGTTCTTCTATTGCACCTGCAACATCTATGCTAGCCTCTCCTTGGATTCTTGGCAGGAATATCTTGACTCCTCCAATGACCAGAACGCTCCTCTAATCCTTCTCCTCTATGATGAAAGTTTCCAACTTGTCATCATCTTCATTCACGTGGCTTGCAACTCCGCATGAATCTTCATATGGATGTGACCTCTCTTCTGCCTCCTCTCCATCTTTCAATACCCCTTGATGACGTGAACTCTCAGCTGAGCTCATCTTTTCTCCCTTTCCCACTTGGAAATTCGGGATGTCTCCTCTACTCTCCTGGCAGTTTATGAGATCAACTGACCCCTTCACATTGCCCACCTAGAAACCTATGAGATTCCTCCTAGATCTATTTCCCTCGTTACTGAGGTTTTCGACATATCTCAACCACCTCCTCAACACCTGTTGTTTCTTTTGGGCAAACAACTTTCCAAGAGGCCACTTAGTTGTCCTTTTCAAAGGCCACTCATATCTCCAACACACCTTTGCTTTCTACTGCATCTTGAATGCTAGCCTTTCCACCTCTGCCCAAATTTCACTGAGCTCCTTGTTCATCTCCTCTTTTATTTTCTATGAGTATTATTCCTTGTGACTACATTTATGACCTTCAACGACCATCCTCCTTCACATGCATCCCACCTGGATATTTACCATCTGTTGTGCACCTCAAAATAGTTCTCCACGGAGCATTCTACTCTATCTCTCTTCACCTTTTCCTACAATATGCAAAAAATCAAGCTCTGATACCACTCTGGTGTAGACCCCACCCCCCTTCTCTCCCGAGGGGATGCTCGACCTCCCGGTCTAGGTTCGTTCAAGTCACTGAGCCAAATTGGCTCATCGGGCTCCTGATGGGAACTAATTCAAATTGACATAGGCCCTTCCACTTTTTGTGCAAGTCGTAAGACACCCGCGGGCCCTCTTGTTAGGGATATTCAAATATCATTGAAAATGGGTGCTAGCTCTCCTTGCTAATCCCTACCTCTTATGTCACCACATATTACAACTGTGGGCCAGCTCCCTTCGCGACTCCACACTTCAGATATTTTGCAAGCTCTTTTCTCCCTTTTTCCCGATCCCTGAATAGTAGAATTCACTAGGACCATATCTATGGTCCACTTTCTTCTCACAGCCAGTGGCTATGATTTACTCCATGACTGTTGTTAGAGACATTATTTGTCTTGGGATAAAAAATACCCACATTTGTAGGTTACACGAGAAGCGCCCCAACACAACGCGAGAGAATCTCTTGTCTGATCACAAGTCAAGCGAGCGGGCGAAGTTTGGATGTCAGCAGTTGAGATCCACCTACAAAACTTATCGACGTGCATCGGGATTTCGGGGCTGCCAAGTTTCCCGGGAGTTAGCACGAAGGATAGCGCCAACAGTTCAAGGAAAATATAGGTCGTCCGATCCAGTTGAGACAGGTGGAAGTCAGTCGGCATATCGGGGATTGGTGTTTCGGGAGGCGAAGAGCCTCCCATTCTTTACAACTGAAATTGTCGATCGACGAAACACCGAAAGCACCTTTGGAGCCAAGCCCATGATCCTAGCACCAGGTCACATCAAGCGAGCCTGTAAATGGGGGAATCCCCCCTTTTATAATAGCGAATACTATCTGGGCCGTTCATCTGAAGGGCGCATGGCACACATCCATTTCACATCGGCATTTGAAATTTCAAGGGGTAAGCACACCTCGTCTTTTCACCTCCCAAAACCTCGAATCCTGAAACGCCGAAAATGCCCAGAATTAGGCTCATGGTTTTGGCGCCTGGTCACAAAGGAGCAGGCCTAAAGGAGGGGCACTAATGTTTATCATTCAACGAGATGGGCCCCAAAGCATCAAGAGTGATCTTAGCCATTCATCCTAGATGAACATGTGGTGTGCGATTAGGTCCTCCCGGCATTTCGCCTATCGCGATTTCGAAGAAAGAAGACTTGCTCCTTCATATCCACGAACCCCGAAACGTCGAAAACACTCTGGAATATAGACGTAGGGTCACGGATTGTGGTCACTTGAGAAAGTAAAAAGGACTGTACAAAGGGGAGGCCAAAAGTGCCGAGTTGAGTTTCAGAAGGGGGCATTGTGTTCTCCAGATGCTGGTTCGACGTAATCTAGATCCCGATACCTGCTAGGAATGAATGAAGAAGAAAGAGGGTGGTTGAAACCTCCCCTCACTCATTAATTGCAAAGTATGGGTGTCCCAGCTGAAAGCCTGCCCAAGATGGTCTTTTGTACTGGTTCTTTTCATGGAATCCACGTCGAGTCCTGGACTTGCCAGGGAAGCCTGCGCATGCTAATTCAGCATTTAAGTGCTCAACTACCCCCTGGCGCAACCCAAGAAGAATTAAGGTGGTGTATGACAGAGGAGTGTAGGCCGGATTTGATTGAAGAGACTCCTCATCCCAAAAGTCCAATAGGCCTCTGTTGGGAAAATGTTTAGGAATATATATACTTAGTTTTGATATTTTTCGATCTATCTATGGTAGAGAAAAGCTCCTGATTGTAAAGTTTTAGCAACACTCTAGTTCTTTGGTTATGCATCTGTATGTGAGATTTCTTGTTTTATGACAAACAATCTTTCTTACTCCATCTGATTTTCATCTTATGCTGAGAGAGTTCGTGAACGACTGATTCGTGCGAATTATTGCAATCATTTTATGATAAGGGATTTATTGTTGCATTGTTGTATTCTCCAGTGTTTTGCGTTTGAATGTAAGAAGATCTTGCGTTTAGATGCCTTCTCCTACAATCTATTATAAGCCTGATGTTTATCACAGACCCTTGCACTTCTCTCTGATACAAGTCTTCCCCCTACTCACCCTTACTACAACTCACTGTCTGGAGTATGTCTAAGACCTCAATTGCCCATGCATGCCTGGCCTAGTTTCGGAGTTGAAACAATATCGTCCGAGTTTACTTCCATTTGATCGCCCCTTTCATACACAAATCATGACATAAACTGATGGGCATCGGGCTCTGCTCCTGCTGCAATCCAGGAGTGACTTCTGACACTAACATTTCTGGCGCCGTTGTCGGGGACGAAATTGAAAATCTTCCCTGGGATTGAACAACATTGAGCTTCTGATTCTGAAGGTGCATCAGGCATCAGAGCCCTTGAAGATTGCTACTGTGCACCTAGCGACTCCATTGTGACGACTCCACTGTGGCGAACCTGCCGTGTCAATTGTGGATTTCAGAGGTAGACACATGCGGTCCCATCCACAACTGCCTCTAGCTACACCTGAGACTGATCGGGAGGTGGTCCTTGGAAAAGGAAAGGCCTCTGAAGGAGAATCTATCACCGTTGAACCAGGTAATCTGCCATCTCCTTCTATAAGAACTCCGTTTTCTCCTCCTCAATTCCCTAGTAGACCGCTTTCTGAAGTTTCCCGTTTCCTGAATTTTGGGAGTGTTCCTGTTGAGGTTTCCCCCCCTAGTCTGGGATTAGAGGGAGAAATCCTTGTCACTCCCATTTCCCCTGAAGTTGTACCTTGGCGTAGATCCAGGACCAAAGAAGATTTCCCCACTCCTGGCCTTACCGCTCCTCCTCTTGTTACTGTTGTCGCTTCTGTGCGAAGGGAAACATCAGTCGACTTAAGATCGCTAGCCTTCTCCCTAAATCCCCTATTGTTTCCCACTCCCCTTAGAAGCTCATCCCCAGTATCCCCTTTTCAAGCTCCTTCTCCTCCGAGTTCTCCTCCACACAATATCCCTATGGCAGGAGCAAATCCCCCTATGACCAGAATGGAGGCCATTATAGCCGCTAGGTATGCTCCCCTCGTGCTACCACAACCTCTCAACACCCTCCCAGCAGATGGTTACCTCAAGCAGCTGCCCAAGTTTACAGGCGAGGGGGACATAACTGCAGAAGAACACCTAGAAGCCTTTTACTGTTTCACTGATGATAATGTCATCATGCATGCAAGTGTATGGATGAGGATTTTTGTCCATAACCTTCAAGGTGAGGCTAGAAAATGGTTCAAGGCCCTGCCTCCTAGATCTATTGATGGGATCGAAGCCTTAGATAATGCCTTTTTGAGATAGTGGGGAGATAAAAAAGACTTCATGTATTACATGACAGAGTTTGGGTCTTTGAAGAGAAAGGAAGGAGAGTCTGTCTCCGACTTCTCCAAGAGATTTAATAAAATGTACAACAAAATACCTACTGAGATAAAACCCTCTGAAACTTCTACAAAGATCACTTATGCTAGCGCCTTTGATCCTAATTTCTGCCTCCTATTGAGGGAAAGAAGAGCCACTACTCTGGCCCATATGCAAGACGTAGTTGTGGAGGTAGAATCTAATATATTGGTTGTTGACTGACTCAGGAACACTACTAGTAGAAACATATCCAGGCAGAGGCCTGAAGCTTCCTCATCTAGCTCCTCTCCCCTGCCCCTTCAGATAGATGAGACAATTAGAATACTAAAGTCACTTTCTGCTAGAATGGAAAGGTGGGAGTTAGAAGGGAAGCCCATGTACAGAAATCCCCAGAATGTTGATGGTAGAGGTTTCAGAATATTGGATAACAATGGACCACGGGCCTTCCCAAGGGGACAAAGGGAAAAAGATAGAGAATATCAAAGGATTCAAACCCCTATCCAAAATAACCTGGTTACTCATGAGGGAGGGGATGAGATAGACGAGTTCGACCCCGAAATTCATTGTGTTGAAGAAGCTCCTCCTTTTCCCCATTTGACTCAGTCTGCATATGAAAAATCCCTGATGAACATCCAAATCCATGAGTTAGGTAAGGGAGAAAGGGCCAGTCACACCTCTAACAGATACAATCTCAGGTCAAGAAAGAAAGAAGGAGACTTTGATAACCGAGACCAACCCCTCATAGCATATAGGCCTACTAAATCTGCAGCAGCCACTACTAAAGAAAAGAAAACTCAGAATGCTTCACTAGCAGCCAAGGAGCCTGTCACTAAGGTAAGGGAAGCTCCTAAGCCTATCCCCTCCTTCAATTTTGAGCATGAGATTCAGAATATTAGAATTCCTGTACCCCTATCTGAACTTGTTAAAAATGAAGATTTCAAAAGGTCCCTCTCCAAGTTGCTACAATATGAGTCCCCCCAGCCTCCCTCTGACTCAGTGAACCTTCAAGATGAGAAACCAGCTGTCATCCTAGGTCCCATGGTAGAAGACAAAGATGATTCATCCCCTCCCTTCTACACCTTCCTGAACATACATGATAAAGTGTTGCATAATTTCCTCATGGATTCAGGAGCTTCCCGTAACCTTATGCCCAAGGTAGTCATGGAAGAACTGGGACTGGAAGTGACACAGGCCTATCATGACTTGTACTCTTTTGATTCAAGGAGGGTACAATGTCTTGGAGTCATCAAAGATCTGGTGGTCTCTTTATTTCAGCTGCCCATGAAGAGTGTGGTCATGGACATTGTGGTAGCTGATGTTCCCCCCAAGTTTGGCATGTTGTTGTCTAGGTCTTGGATTAAAAGATTTGGAGGAACGTTACATATGGATCTCACATATGCCACCATTCCAATATTTGGAGGGGAACACAAGAGGTTGTACAGAGAATCCCAACTAGCCTATATTGTCAGTGATGAAGAAAATCCCACTAATCACCCCATCTTTGCACTTGACACCGACTTGGGGTCTAGTTTATTGCAACTCACTGATGCTCCTAAAGACCCTTTCCAAGTTAGAAAATAACCCAATATTGATTATCCGATTCCCCCTCCAACCCCCTCCATGTGGAAGATGTTTTTCGATGGAGATTCTTCTAGCGAAGGTGCTGGCACTCGGGTGGTTTTCATATAACCTTGTCAAGAGGCCATATCCCTATCATACAAGCTAGAATTCGAAACCACCAACAATGTGGCAGAGTATGAATCTCTTGTTCTGGGTATGAGGGCCGCAAAGGAAATGGGAATTAAATAAATAAAAATATTTGGAGATGCTGAGTTGATTATCCAACAAGTCAGAAATGCTTATCGTGCTAATAATCCCCGGCTCAGGAATTACAGAAATGAGGTATGGGACCTGATCGACAATTTCTTCTTGGCCTTTAACATTTCTTTCATACTGAGGGGGGAGAATACTTCAGCCGATTCTTTAGCTATCTCAGCTAGTTTGCTCAAAGTTCCTCTGTCGCCTATGGTCAAATATGACGTTGAAATAAGATATAGGCCCTCTATACCAGATAACGTCAAGCATTGGAAGGTATTTGAAGATGACCTGGAAATCGAAAAATTTCTCCAATCTGTTGGTGAATTTTCTGCGTTGCACATTGATTAGGATCCTGACCCAGAAGGTGACCCTCACCCTGAGGTGTTTTTAAATAAAATTGCTAATCACCAAATTATCCAGCTGCCTAGCAATCACATTCCGAGGGGACTAATCCATTTAGAAAGACTGTTCGATGGGAATGATGTGGCCGTAAAGGGTAAGGTTTCAAATGAAGATGTTGATACAACGGAATGCAACATTAGCACATAGGAGGAGCCTAGGTTTGTCAAATTATCAAGTAGTTTGACCAGAGAACAGAGGTTCGAATATACTGAGTTGCTGAGAGAGTTTGATGATGTGTTTGCATGGTCATACGAGGACCTTAAGACATATGACACATCCGTCATTGAACACAAGATCCCATTGAAGGAAGAAGCTAGGCCATTTAGGCAGAAGCTAAGACAGATAAATCCCATGTTGCTGCCTGTCATGGAGGAAGAAATGAAGAAGTTGCTAGAGGCCCAGATTATCATCCCCTTGAGATATTCCAAATGGGTGGCCAATTTGGTTCCAATGAGGAAGAAAAGTGGAGAAATCAGGCTTTGTGTCAATTTCAAGAACCTGAACAGGATCTCAAAGAAAGACAATTACCCCCTACCTAAGATGGATCACATACTACAGAGGGTAACTGGTGCATCGAGAATATCCATGATCGATGGATTTTCTAGCTATAATCAGATATCGGTCATGCCTGAGGACAGGGAAAAGACAACCTTCACCACTCCTTGGGGCAAATTCATGTATGCCAAAATGCCTTTTGGATTAATGAATGTAGGAGCAACATTTCAGCGAGCCATGGACATAGGCTTCATTAGGGAGAAGGACCAGTTTGTGGTAATCTATCTAGATGACATCACGGTCTTCTCCAGGTCAAACAAGGAGCACTGCTGCCACTTGAAGAAAGTTTTTTTGAAGTGTCGGAGGTTTGGACTATCCCTAAACCCCAATAAATATTTGTTTGCTATGAAGGAGGGGAAGTTATTAGGCCATATAGTATCAACAGAGGGAGTGAGGATTGATCCTAACAGGGTAGAGGCAATTCAAAACCTGTCACTTCCTAGATCCAAGAAGGAAGTTCAGTCCTTTTTGGGGAAGATTAATTTCTTGAGGAGATTCATATCAAATTTTGCTGAGTTGGTGAAACACATCACAACCATGCTCAGGAAGGGAAATGAAGTGAAATGGACCGCTGAACCCAGGGAATATTTTATCCAAATAGGTCATTGACTGAGGCACCTGTGCTGATCAGTCCTAACTATTCCAAAGAGTTCCTAATTTTCTCTTTTTCTTCTTTTGATACAGTAGAAGAGGTCTTGTTGCAGAAAAATAAGGAAGGGCAAGAACAACCCATTGCCTTCTGCAGCAAGGAATTAACAGACGCAGAGATCAGGTATGAAATCATGGAAAAGCAGGCTTATGCTTTATTGAAATCCCTCAAAGATTTCAGAGTCTATGTCCTGCACTCAAAAGTGACCACATACGTTCCTTCAGCCTCTGTGAAGGACATCCTTGTACAACCTGACATAGATGGGAGAAGAGGTAGGTGGATTTCCAAGATCCTAGAGTTTGATCTGAATATTAAGCCCACCAAGTTGATAAAGGGGCAGGGTTTAGCCAAGCTGTTGGCTGAATCCAATTGAAAAACCTTGGGGATTAGCTACATCAATGCATGTTTAGAAAATCCGCAAGTTGAGTCATCCAATAAGGATTCACAGGGTACCTTATCACTAACAACATGCACCTGGTACAAGGACATCTTGTACTTTATGCAAGAATTGAAGCCTCCTGATGGAATGGGAAAAATCAAGGCGAGAGCTTTAAATCTCAAGGCGGTCAGATATTGCCTCATTGACCAAGCCTTGTACTGGAAATACCCTCTAGGGGTATTTTTAAGATGTCTGGACTCGCAAGAAGCCCATAAGGTTATGTTTGATTTCCATAATGGCCTTTGTGGGGGGCATCATTTCTAGAAGACCACAGCCCATAAGATCCTCAGGGATGGATATTACTGGCTTACTTTATTCACTGATGTCTGCAGAGAAATCAGAGCTTGCATCAAATGCCAAAATTTCTTAGGAAAGCAATAGCTCAAATCACTGCCAGTAAAGCCTATAGTAGCTTTGACACCTTTTCAGTAGTGGAGGTTGGACTTCATTGGAGAAATTCATCCTCCCTCAAGTGGTCAACACAGATGGATCCTGACTACGAAAGACTATTTCACCAAGTGGATAGAAGCTACCCCTACCAGGAGCACTTCTCACAAAGTGATTATCAACTTCCTGGAAGATATCATAGCCATATTCGGCTATCCCAAAAAAATTGTCACCGACAATGCCGCCCCTTTTAGTTATGAGCCTTTGTTCAAGTTCTGTGAACAATTTGATATTTCACTGATCCACTCTACTCCCTATTATCCTCAAGGAAATGGACTGGCAGAGTCTTCTAATAAAATTTTGATCAAGCTCATTAAAAAATTATTGGAAGACAATAAAAGGGTCTGGGATTCAAAGCTGAAATTTGCTCTATGGACCAACCGGGTGACAACAAAGAAGTCTCTGGGCATCTCACCTTTCCAACTTCTTTATGGAACAAAAGTTGTTTTCCCTACTCAGCTTGCTTTATCCGTGGCAAAATTCCTCCAGGACCTTGAAGGAGAACCTAACCATATGGTCAGAAGGATTCATCAGATGGTGGAAGTTCAACAGATCAGGGAACAGGTCATGGACAGGGCCTACCATCATCAATAGAAGATCAAGCAAACCTTTGACAGGAAGAGCAGAAAGAAATATTTCGAGCTCGGTGATCTGGTGCTCAAATGGGATGCACCCAGGCAGGATAGGGGCAAACACAGTAAGTTTGATGCCCTCTGGTTTGGGCCTTTCAAGATCTCTGAGGTATTTTCAAACAACACTTACAGGTTGCAGGATTTGGAAGGCAGAGAATTTTTTGATGGCCCAGTAAATGGGCATTTCTTAAAAAAATGTTTTTTGTAAGCCGCAGGCGGCTTCTTTTGTTTTGTAAATATTGTTTTTTGTTTTCTATTTCGACTTAATAAATGACTCCATAGACCAATAGCAAAGCACTAAAACTGTAGAATGAGTTCTTAGAGCATCACAGGGACGACTCTATCCCCCATGGAGCCTAATGTTAGCGACATTATTTTTCTTGGGCTCAAAAATACCCAGGTCTGCAGGTTACACGGGAAGCGCCCCAGCGCAATGTGGGAGAATCTCTTGTCCGATCACAAGTCAAGTGAGCGGGCGAATTTTGGATTTCAGTAGCCGAGATCCACCTACAAAACTGATCGACGTGCATCGAGATTTCGGGGTTTCCAAGTTGCCCGGGAGTTAGCACGAAGGATAGCGCCAATAGTTCAAGGAAAATCTGGGTTTTCCGATCCAGTTGAGACAGGTGGCAGTTAGTCGGCGTATCGGGGATCGGTGTTTTGGTGTTTTGGGAGACGAAGAGCCTCCCATTCTTTATAGCTGAAATTGTCGATCAGCCAAATGCTGAAAGCACATTTGGAGCCAAGCCCACGATCCTAGCACCAGGTCACATCAAGCGAGCCTGTAAATGGGGGCAGACCCGCTTTTACAATAGAGAATACTATCTGGTTCGTTCATCTGAAGGGTGCACGATGCACATCCATGTCACATCGACATTCATAAGTTAAAGGGGTAAGCTCACCTTGTCTTTGCACCTCCCGAAACCTCGAATCCCGAAACACCGAAAATGCCCAGAATTAGGCTCATGGTTTTGGCAATTGGTCACAAAGGAGCAGGCTTAAAGGAGGGGCGCTAATGTTTATCATTCAAAAATATGGGCCCCAAAGCATCGAGAGTGATCTTAGTCGTTCATCCTATATGAACACGTGGTGTGTGATTAGGTCCTCCCGATATTTCTTCTATTGCGATTTCGAAGAAAGAAGACTTGCTCCTTCATATCCACAAACCTCGAAACGCCAAAATCACTTTGCAAGATAGACATAGGGTCATGGCTCGTGGTCACTTGATTAAGTAAAAAGGACTATACAAAGGGGAGGCCAAAAGCACCGAGTTGAGTTTTAGAAGGGGGAATTGTGTTCTCCAGATGCCAGTTCGACGTAATCTAGATCTCGATACCTGCTAGGAATGAATGATAAAGAAAGAGGGTGGTTGAAACCTCCCCTCACTCATTAATTGCAAAGCATGGGTGTCCCAGCCGAAAGCCTACCCGAAATGGTCTTCTGTACTGGTTCTTTTCATGGAAGCCATGTCAAGTCCTCGACTCGCCAGGGAAGCCTGTGCACGCTAATTCAACATTTAAGGGCTCAACTACCCCTTGGTGCGAGCTAGGAAGAATTAAGGTGGCATATGACAGAGGAGTGTAGGCCAGATTTGATTGAAGAGACTCCTCATCCTGAAATTCCAATAGGCCTATGTTGGGCAAATGTTTAGGAATATATATACTTAGTTTTGATATTTTTTGATCTATCGATGGTAGAGCAAAGCTCTCGACTGTAAAGTTTTAGCAACACTCTAGTTCTCTGGTTATGCATCTGTATGCGAGATTTATTTTTTTATGACAGACAATATTTCTTACTCCATCTGATTTTGATCTTAGGCTGAGAGAGTTCGTGAATGAATTATTCGTGCAAATTATTGCAATCATGTTATGATAAGGGATTTATTGTTGCATTGTTGTATTCTTCGGTGTTTTGCGTTTGAATGTAAGAAGATCTTGCATTTAGATGCCTTCTCCTACAGTATGTTAGAAGCCTAATTTTTATAACAGACCCTTGCACTTCTCTCTAATACAAGTCTCCCCCCTACTCACCCTTACTACAAATCACTGTCTGGAGTATGTCTAAGACCTCACTTGCCCATGCATGCCTGGCCTAGTTTCGGAGTTGAAACAATATCATCCGATTTTACTTCCATTCGATCACCCCTTTCATACATAAATCATGACATAAAATGATGGGTGTTGGGCTCTGATCCTTCTACAATCCAGGAGTGACTTCCATTGCCAACAACTGCATCCTTCGGGAGTTTTTACTTCTACTATCTCTATCTCCCCAGATTTGTGAATTAGCAAAGTGCCGATCCAAATCCATGTGTCCTATCCCAATGGATTCCTAGGATTGTTGTGATTGTCATCTCTTCGGGTATTATTTCGATGTTATCCTCTGATATCTCCCAAATAACTAATCCTCCAGCTCGTGCATATTGCTTCCACGTGTCCCTTCCAGATCCAACGGTCTAGATTCAAACCACTCTTCGCGACTTCGCGAAGATCTTTGTTTTCTCCTGGAAAATCTCCCGGAGCTCCCACTCTCGGATCTCTCGACCTTTTGCCACATGTATCCTATTAAAGATATAATATTTCACAGTCTTCAATATTTCACAAGTCCTCGACCCCCTTGCACACTTAGCTCAGTTTTATTTTCAAGACTTAGGTTGTTCTCAAACTTCTTCTGCACTCCTTGCAGATTTCTGTACAAACTCTTTTGCAACTTTTCTCACCTTGAAAACCTTCAAGGTCTCGTGTGCCTTTGCATCCTTTAGTGAACTTTCTTGTTCCCTCCTGGCAACTTAACACCCTTCCTTATGAGATTGTAAGATGAGCTTATAGTATCCTTGGTGCACTACTTGCGCTCAGCTAATCCTTTCGAAGGATTCTCCCTTAGCCTACCTGGAAGTCTTTAGGCATCTCCTTTCCTTTGTCGATGAAATCTTGCAAAGCCTGCCTTCCTCAGAGTGTTCAACAACCCTGGGGTTCTCTTAAGGATTCCAACACTTCAGAATTTGTTTCTCTTGTACGTTGTTGTACTTTCTCTATGCCCTCTAGGCAGAGTATTATAAATTATTCAATAACTATGCATTGTGTTTCCTCCTATACAATATTTATTTCCAAGGTACCCAACCACCTTGAATTTTCCTCCCAAGTCTATAAATTAAATTGGTGTGACCTCCTAGTAGCTTCTCTTCTAACTCCATTGAGTTCAGACATGTACTCCTTGCATCGAATCATAGAGTTTCCACCCTCTGTCGCGTGCTACTTTCACTTAGCCTAGAGAATTAGACTTAATCCAACACACTCACAGATAGAAAATTGTATATCTATCCCTACAGATGATTTCTAACATACATCTATAGCTCAAATGAATACAAATGACATTCACAACAAAATATCTATTACGCATAAATTGATAAACATGAAAAACTATTACTTTCTGTTAATGGCAGAATGTCCATTACAATATGTGAGTCTGAGCTACAACTGAGCCCCAACTCTCTGTGTTTCTCTTTCTATCTCCTATGTATTCTCTACTAGAAATAATACAAGAGTTTATACAAGAGGGGCTCGACAAGATTCTTTCCAAGCTAATCTAGTGGTGTCTAATCACCATTCAAAACACTTGTCTAATGGGCAGATTACAATGATGGAAATCTGATCCGAATCGGATGCAGATCCCTCCTACCGTCAACCACTTAATGACGTCCTTATCTCCAGCTTGTGTGAAGGCACAACTTGGCTCTTCCAACTTGTAATCATTAATTGCCTTGATCATTCTTTATATTCTCAAAGGATAAATGAAATGGAAACACCTCTCTCTCTTCCTTGAATGCGCACCGGTTGTTCTAATCAACTTGCTCGTGTTGAGGTGGAGCGATGCTCCTGCATCATTATAGGGACCTCAACAAGGCCTATCATAAAGAAAATTTACCTACCCATTTCATTGATAAAATCATTAACAATTGTGTCGAATATGAAGTCTTCTCATTTATGAATGACTTCTCTGGCTATAATCAAATCGAAATTACTCTAGAGGACCATCACAAAACTGCTTTTATCTTCCCATGGGGAGCATTCAGATATCGAAAGTTACCTTTTGGTCTTAAAAATGTTGGCGCAACATTCCAGTGGGCCATATCTGACGCATTCCATTACATTAAACATATTGTACAACCTTACCTTGATGATCTCTTTGCTCAGTCTCCTAAGAGGTTCGATCACGTAGATCACCTACACCAAATATTCGTACGTTGTCAATATTACAACATTCATTTAAATCCACACAAATGTGTTTTTGTCATGGAATCCAATCATCACCTTGGATTCATTGTATCCAATTTTGGGATAAAATTCGATCCCCTTAAAGTCAATGAAATCATTGACTTTCCCCCTCCCAACTCCATAATCCAACTTCAAAGTTGCAAGGGAAAGAAAACTTCCTCAGACGCTTTGTTGCCAATTGTGCTGAAATTACCAAAGGTTTCATGCGATTGTTGAAAAAGGGTGTACCTTTTATTTGGGATGAACATTCCCAACAATATTTTGATCATTTGAAGCAAGTTCTCACATCTACACCATTACTTAAACCCTCAAATTACAATAACGATTTCATGCTATACTTGGAAACTTCCAGTACCACCATTGGAATGGTATTAGTCTAGACTGATGATCAACACAACAAACATGTTATTTATTATCTTAGGAAGGGATTAGTTGGTGTCAAGCTTAGATATCCCTATGTTGAGAAGATGGCGCTGGAAGTTGTATATGTTGTTCAATGATTTCGGTATCATATTCTGCTCCGAACCACCATTGTTGCCTCTGACGCGAACCTAATGCAACAAGTTTTTTCATTCCAAATATTGGGGGGAAGATGCACTAAATGGATCATACTATTACAAGAATTTGATCTTGAATTCTCCACCCCTAAATCCAAAAACTCCTTGAGTTTTGTAGAATTAATGACCAAACTTCCTCACGCCTTTGATGAATCTGTGGTACAAGATTCATTTCCTGAAGAATATTTTTTTCTCACCAACTCGTCCGATCCTTGGTATGGATACATATTGATTTATCTCCAGATCCAATGCTTTTGACCCAATCTATCTAAATATGATCGCCGATGTATATTCCACCAATCCCAAAACTATCTCATCGTCGAAAATATTCTTTACCACTATGGAGTGGATATGGTGTTACGCTAATGTGTCATTCATTCTGAAGCCGAATGAATCCTAAATGAATACCATTTTGGAGCATGTGGTGGCCATTTGTCTGGGCTATTCCCTTCCCAAAATATTTTTCACGCTAGCTATTTTTGGCCCACAATTTTAAAAGATTGCATTAATACGATACAAAAATAGCACCCTTGTCAAATATTTTCCAAAAACAATGTGTTCTCACCCTGCTCCTTTACATCCAGTCATTGCAGTTGGCTCATTCACTAAATGGGGCATCGATTTAACCACCTGTAAACCTCCTTCTTCCATCGGTCATAATTACATTATTGTGGCCATTGATTATGTTACAAAATGGGTAGAAGCCATGCCCACCTAGTCTAACAATTCCAAGACTATCACCTTGTTCATATTCAATCATATCATCGCATGTTTCGGTGTGCCTAAATCCATCTTGACTGACCATGGATCACATTTTTTCAATATCATGATGAAAAAATTGTCTACTCTGTTGTGTTTTTACCAAGAACACTCATCTCCTTATTACCCTCAAGCAAATGGTCAAGTCACATCTAGGTACTAAAAAAATTTCTCTAGATAATGGTTGGAAAACATAAATCCAATTGGAATTTAATGTTATTCCTGAATTTATGAGAATATCAGAACTTTTCCAAAATGACCACTGGCTTCACCCTCTTCCAAATTGTCTATGGTTTGGATGTTGTTTTACCCATTGAATGAGAAATACCATCCCTCAAGCTAGCTTTCGAACTCCTTCCTAACAGTTCTATTGAAGAAGAGGGACTCCTATATTTATCCCTTCTTAATGAGCGATGCCGTGAAGTCATCATGGCCAATGAGTCTAATCAAAAGCATGTCAAACACCATTACAATAAAAAAATATACTCTCGAACCTTCTCAGAAGGAGATTTATTTTTGGTCTACGACCAAGACCGCGACAAGTTAGGTGCAGGTAAGTTCGAGCCTTTATGGCATACCCCCTATATAATTACGTGAGTTCTTAAAAAATTAGCCTATGAGCTAGCATACTATCAAGGAAACCCATTATCAAAGCTCCACAATGGGTTCTAATTGAAAAAGTACTATGCATAAGCCTTGCACTATCTATTTCTTTTGTACCATATTTATTATAGTGTGCTATGGTTGATTTTATTTCCCCTTTATGTGATAGTCTTTATTAATATGATTAAACTACTTAATGCTTGAGTTGCATATGCCATCATTTTCCTTACCCTATTTTGGATATGCATATGAAGCTAGTAGCACCTCCCAGAATATATCTTCCGATGTCTGGGTAATCATCTCACCCAACAACGAGATAGTAAACTCTGGGGCTATCTATCTCGTCACTGCAATGAAAAATGTTTCATAATACAATTCTATTATTCAACTTCTGACCGAAGCATCTGCTTTGGGAGTACATCACTTGATAGTATGCCCAGATTCCGAGCTCTTCATTTCACACCTCAACTCGAATTATTCTATTCGACATCCTATCCTTTTTTCAGAAATATTTAAGGGTATGACTCTTGGAATGGTTATTTCATTTTATCTCTTATGAACATATACCAAGACAATTCAATTCCTTAGCTGACTCACTAGCAAATTTTGTTTTGAATTGGAATCTACTTCATTAAAAAGAGTCACATTCAACATTCACTGTATAAACCATTATACACATCATTCATCACATATACATAAGAAGAAATCACAAAGCCATATGTCCATATATATATATATATATATGTCCAAAAACATCTAAAACCAGTGTAACATAAAAAAATTGGGCTATCCGCCCATACATCCGCAAAACAAATATGCATCAAAGTCCATCAAACTAAAGATAACTAGTCATCACAAGGAGCCCTCTAATCATTATAGAAAATCACTACTCATGTGACCTTCCACAGAAGGAGACCAAACTGGTTCCCCACACCCACTACATTCCTATACATACACAAATGTATATCATCCATGTGCGGCACTATAATGCCAACAATCAAGCGCTCAAGATTCTCCTCGATATATTCCAATATCTCTACATCAAATCCTCCACCATGTTGTTCTATGCCAACACCTAGTTGCTTGCCTCACCTATTCAATAGTAACATACCCACTGGACGTGATGGTGCACAATCTACACATACAAAATAATTTGGTATGTTACACACAAAACCATTTATATATAACAAAATCGAAAAAATATTAAAAATACCAAAAACACTGTAAATTTATTTTTCTTACCTAACTCATCTCTGAACCTTTCCCCCTCGGGGATAACCATATCTGGATCATCACGATAGTCAACAAAATGATATGCATAATAATCTACCACCACTATTTGACGATCCCACCATCGAAAAAATTTCACATCAAACTAAAACTGTGTTCGTACCCCCCTTGAGTTTGGACAAAAGATCTGTCCATTTCTTCATCACTAGATCCCTGAACCCAACATCTGGAACCACATCCCATGGAAAAAATGTATGCAATCAATCGAAGAAGAAATATAATAATATGGATCCATAAAAAAATTGTTTCTTCCATCTAAACCAACATTTGGTCAATTTCTCCTTCATAGTTTCCAGAATGATTGCACACCAGTTGTACACCATGGGAGATAGACTCATCACTGCATAATCCACTTGACTCCTCGAAGCTAAGTGAGGCCTCGTACTCCTTGTATCCTGTGTAATGGTAAATAACACAATGCATAAGGTAAGGTACATCACCTACCCAATTGGAAACTTATTGCTTCTCTTCTGTGTCTTAGGGTGACAATACCACACCACATAATAATATAATTGATCAATGCCTCCTCTTTTACCACCCACCAAAACCCTTGTGGCACCAATATGGGACAATCCTTTCAGGAAGTACATATCTTCCATCTCTAAGGTAAATATTTGATCTCGTACAATGAAGTGTTTCCTGTCTGGATCCCATATATTCATGAGAGTCTGTAGCATAACAGGTTGGCCCCGCATGTTTTGACACGAGAAACATTTCAACAACCCAAAGTTCCTCAAAGCATCAAGAGTGGGTGGATCATCCATTGTGACATTTCATTCAATTCATGTTTGCGTTATCTCCACTCCAACATTGTGCCCACACCTACCAAATACTGTTGATACTTAGAACACATCTCCAAAAGACTTCATCCTCCCTTGAAATCCGACCTTCTTTTACCTCTTCTTCTCTCTGAAATTCGACTTGTATCAAATGAATGTATAATGATTTTTATTTAT
>JZKD02S1674205.1:609616-624654 GCA_000966675.3 Picea glauca | reverse complement strand
CCCTCAGGAAAGAAGGGAATATTTGTGGGATATTGTGAGGTCTCCAAGGCCTTCAGGATCTATAAACTAGGTCACCGCCACATTGAGATCAACAGGGATGTGACCTTTGATGAAGATGTGGTGCTCAAGAAATCAAGAAAATGCGAGCTTGAAGAGGTATATGAAGAGGAACTCGTAATCCCCAGAGTTGCAGAATCAGTGAGGGAGGTTCCTAGAGCTGCTGAACCAGTGAGGGAAGTCGTAACTTCCTTGATGAGGAAATTCTAGAAGATCATGACGTAGTAGAGTTTCAACAACCTCCTCATATGACAATCTCCTATAAAAAAAATCCAGCTTGGGCTAGAGAGCCTATTCAATATGGAGAGAAATATGGTGTTCTCGAAGGAACCATGAGACATGTGAAGAGACCTAATCCATTCTCTAGTTATATGGATTTGATGTGTGATCTCCTAGAAAAGGAGCCTACCTACTTTGAAGAATCCATTCAGAAGAAAGAATGGGTAGATGCCATGACAGAAGAATATCAATCCATAATAAAGAACAATGTATGGGAAATAGTTCCAAGACCAAATAAAAAGGATGTGGTATCGTCCATATGGCTCTTCAAAATAAAACATGCTGCTGATGGAAGTATTGAGAAGTATAAAGAAATATTTGTAGCTCGTGGCTTTTCTCAAAAAGAAGGCATTGACTATGAAGAGACATTCACTCCTGTAGCCAGATACACTTCGATCAGAACAATCATAGCCCTTGCAGCTAAGATGAAGTGGAAGCTACACTAGATGGACGTAAATATAACTTTCCTAAATGGTGTTATTGAAGAGGAAGTGTATATAGATCAACCTCAAGGATTTGAAGTTGAAGACAAGAAGTCTCATGTCTACAAGTTGAAGAAAGCCTTGTACGGATTGAAGCAAGCTCCTAGAGCTTGGTATGGATGAATATACAACTTTCTGACGAGCTTGGGATTTACCAAGAGTAAAGAAGATTCTAACCTCTACTTCAAGGTTATGGACGATGAGCCAGTGGAATTATTTCTATATTTGGATGACTTATTCTTAACTAGAGAAGAAAATCTCATCACTGAATGTAAGAAGAGACTCGTTTCAGAATTTGAGATGAAAGACCTTGGCCTAATGCACTATTTCTTAGGTCTTGAGGTATGGCAGATTCCAGAGAGGATATTCCTTAACCAAGGGAAGTATGTAGTCGAAATCTTGAAGAGATTTGACATGTTAGAGTGAAATCCCATGAGTACACCCATGGAAACGAAGTTGAAGTTGTTGGTCGATACTTCATCAAAATTGATTGATGCCACACTGTATAGACAGATTATTAGATCGTTGATGTACCTAATGAACACCAGACCAGATATTTGTTTTTCCATGAACACTTTGAGTTAGTTTCTGGTAGAACACAGACATGTTTACCTTGTGGCTGAAAAACATGTGATGAGGTACCTTAAGGGTACATTAGATTGTGGTCTCAATTATGATGGAGATCATGACTTCACATTGAGTGGGTACACTAATTCAGATTGGGCAAGAAGTGTTTCTAACAAGAAAAACACTTCAGGATGCTATTTCAGTTTGGGATCATCCATGATCTTGTGGCAGAGTAGGAAGAAATCCAACATTGCTCTCATCACAACGGAAGCATAATACATTGCTGCATGTTCTTCCATCTGCGAAGCTATATGGCTTCGAAAGTTGCTGACCGACCTATTTGACTTAGAGATGGAAGAAACCATGATCCTATGTGATAACAAGAGCTGCATAAAAATGATAAAGAATCTCGTATTCCATGACAGGTCGAAGCACATAGAGATTCATTATCATTACATCTGTGACATGGTGCAGAGAGGATCCTTAAAGCTACAGTACGTTAGCACATATGAACATGTTGCTGATGTGTTGACCAAGCCTCTATCTCGTGTAAAGTTTGAGAACTTTCAAGATAAGCTTGGTATAGTCCGAAAGGACCTTCCTCGAAAGGGGGAGTAGTTGTTGTGATGAGACATCTCTTGCTTCCAACTTCATTTCTATGATGTAAAGCAAGAAGATGTGATGTGACTAGTACTGAGCTTCCGTCTTGACAACTGTGACGTAAATCCAGTCTAGTATCTTTCTTCCAACTTGATGGTTGTGACGTAAAGTAGGATGTTGTGATGAGACTAGTAATGTGCTTCCATCTTGATAGATGTGACATAAAGCCAGTCTAGTATTTGCTTCCATCTTGAGTGTTGTGACGTAAAGTAAGACGTTGTGATGAGACTAGTACCGTGCTTCCATCTTGATAGCCATGACGTAAAGGTAGTCTAGTATCTTTCTTCCAACCTAATGGTTGTGATGTAAAGCAAGAAGATGTGATGAGACTAGTACCATGCTTCCAGCTTGAGAAGCTGTGACGTAAAGCCAATCTAGTATCTTGCTTCCATATTGAGTGTTGTGATGTAAAGCAAGACATTGAGATGAGACTAGTACTGTGCTTCTAGCTTGAGAAGCTGTGACATAAATCCATTCTAGTATCTTGCTTCCATCTTGAGTGCTATGACGTAAAGCAAGACGTTGATATGAGACTAGTACTGTGCTTCCAGCTTGAGAAGATGTGACGTAAAGCTAGTCTAGTATCTTGCTTCTAGCTTGATTGTTGTGACGTAAAGCTAGACGAGTATTGAGCTTCCAGCCTTACAGCTGTGATGTAAAGCCAGTCTTGTATTATGATGAGCCAACCTCGGGCTGTGATGATGATGATGTATTAGTTTTATACTAATACATATTGATGCAAATGATGATTTCATTCCTTTGAGAATGACGATGCTGCCGATGAAGAGAACTTCTGATGATTTATAGATATGCTAGTCAGTGTTCCAAGATGATATTGATGATGTTGTCCTCCCGATGATGTTGATGATAAAGGCCTCTCTCTCATCTGATGCTATTGTAGAATACCCTTCTTGTTAAGGGGGGGTGTTGAAATAATGTAACTGCAAAGTATATTCTTATTATTATTTGATATATTATTCATTAGATCAATCCCCATTGTGGATTGATCATGTTGGCTATTGTCAAAGGACCAAATCCCCTTTTGTGGATTGGTCATAATGTAATTGTAATAGGTAGAAAGAGAAGTCAGCCCCATAATATATCAAAGAGGCCCCATAATTTAATGAAGGTGGTTATAACCACCCAGGAGAAGAAGTTGGCCCTGCCAGTGAAAGGACACTCCCACACGTGCTAGTCTTGTATAAATAAGGAGGCTAGCACCTCACTTAGACACACACTCACTTGTTCATTGAGAGACAAGTTTTGGAGCTGAAGTTGAATAAGAGAGAGAGAGAGAGGCACATCTTTGGGAGAGGACTTTCTGTACTTGTTTGAGTTATCTCTTGGCATTGTATTGGGTATCTATATTAAGGAAGTTTTGTTGGGTTTTCTGCCCCATGAGGGTTTCCTAAGATAAATGATGTGTCTCTTGTGATTGTGTATTTCTTAGTGATCCTATCTTATGCTATTGTTATCTATTGAAATTCAAAGAATTCTAATAATGGCTTAAACCTTAAAAGTAGGGTAGGGTAGATTTAGTAGGGTAAGGTAGCGTAGAATTAATATGGTAAGGTAGGGTCATTTAGGGTAGTTTTGGTAGGTAGGGTAGGGTATAGAATATTTAATAAGTTAAGATAAGGTAGGTTAATATATATTTAGTAATTTAGGGTAAGGTGTAGGGTAGTGTAGAGTAGAGTTAGTAGGTTAGGGTAGGGTAATGTAGATTTGGTAAGTTAAGGAAAGTTATGTAGGGTTAGTAGGGTAGGGTAGGGTAGATTATGGTAAGATGAATTTAATAGGTAATATAAGGTATGGTATATTTAATAGGGCTTTTCCAATAAAAAATATTTAGTAGGGTATAGTGGGGTAGGGTAGAGTTAGCAGGTTGGGTTAGGTAAGCGTAAGGTAGATTTGGTAGGTTAGGTAGGGTAGGTGACATTAATTCAGATAAGCCATGGTAGATTAGGTTAGTTCAAGTTAAGTTGGAGTCAATTTTAGCATATTTTATGGTAGGTTAGGTTAAGTTAAGGTGCCTCAACATGGGGCCTCTCTACACAATAGAACCAGGTGGAAAAGATTATGGAGGAATATAGAGATATCTTCAACTCACCTGTGGGGTTGCCTCTGCACTACAAGGTCAAACATTCAATTGACTTGATACCTGATTCTCCTTTACCTAATAACCCAGTATACAAAGGCTCTCTTCTAGAGGATGAGGAAATAAAGTGTCAAATTCATAATCTCATACAAAAGGTCCAAATTGGACCAATCTCTTCTCCTTGTGGGGGCCCAATTGTATTTGTGTAGAATAAGGATGGGACATGGAGACTCTATATTGATTACATATCCCTCAAAAAATAGTTGTTAAGAACCGATACCCAATCCCATGCATTAACCATCTTCCTGATCATGTTAACGGTGCCAATTTATTTAGTAAGATTGATCTGAATTCATGCTACCACCAAGTCCTAATTAAACAAACCGATGTATCTAAAACCACCTTCAAGTATAAAGAAGTAATTTTCGAGTGGTTGGTCATGCTTTTTTTCTTGAATAATGCTTTGACAACATTTATGAGGATGATGGATGACATCTTACGAGCTCTCACAAACTCTTTTGTGGCCATATATTTGGATAATGTCCTTAGATTTAGAAAAACTTGGGTAGAACATTTGTAGAACATTCAATAGATTCTGAGCAGTCTATGGAAATACAAGTTATATGCCAATTTGGATAAATGTTCATTTAACATGTAGAGAATTTAGTATCTAGGATATATCATGGATGAACATGGGGTGCATGTGGACCCATCCAAGATTCAAGTGATTCAAAATTGGCCATTCCCAATGAATCTAACAGAGCTTGACAACTTCTTAGGAATTTCCAACTTCTACCATGGGTTCGTGTTGGGGTTCTCTCATATCTCCTAGCCCTTACACCAAGAGACCAATGGTGGGGCTAAATCCAAGTTTTCTTGGTCTGACTCGTAATAGAAAGTATTTGAGGATATGAAATGTAACATATATTTGGAACAATACCTCACTCTTATAGACCTACAACATCCATTCAATATTAAGAAAGATTCCTCCAACTATGCTATTGGTGTAGTCCTCACTCAACATGGACATCTAGTGGTCTATCACAGTAAGAAGCTCTCTGATAATGTTCACAGGTATATCACCTATGACAAGGATATGTACTCCATTGTGAAGACATTCTAATACTGGAAGCATTATATTCTAATAAAGGAAATGATCATCCACACTGATCACAAGCCTTTGCAATTCATGCATACATAAGGAAAGTTACAAAATGACCACCATCATAAGTGGTCCATGTACTTGAAACAATTTCACTTGAAAATTAAGTATAATAAGGGAAACACAATCATGTTGCATACTACCTCAACCAAACCCAAATTTTGGCACTAACCCTAGTTCTAAACTCCTTTGGGAATGACACCTCCATGTGACCCCAATTGTATGACATTTCCCTTGACTATGTTTCTACATATCAGTCACTGGGTGCAAGTAAACAAGTTCCATACTTTCACCTCCAACAATAACTTTTGTGTTATCTAGGCCATATTCGTGTTCCTTCAAGTGAGCATGAAAATGTAATTTGGGAGGCACATAACAAATAGATGGAATGGAACTTTGGTTTGGAGAATACAATGCAAATACTTCAAAAGTATTTCTACTGGCTAAAACTCTGACATGACATTGACAGGTATATTAGATCATGCACTTCCCGTGTCACTGCTAAACTCGTCATCAAGAAGTAGGGGCTATACACTCTTATACCTACCCTATACAAACCCTAGGAGTCAATCTCAATGGATTACATGTCATGATTTCCATCCACCAACGATGGTAATGTGTAATGTCCCCTTCCAATTGATCATAATGTGGGATGACTCAATAGCATATACAACTCCTGTAGGCTATAATCAACAAGGAAAAATGGATTCAAGGAGGTTTATTTGGTATTAAACCCTAAAGTGACATTAAATAAAATAAATAATTAAAATTAAATGAAATTGGAGGGAATTAAGAGAGGGTTTGATTTGGTTAAAAAGAGGGAAAGATCTACACTAGTACAAAATGAGAGATAAGTGACCAAGCAACCAAACAATTTGGTCACCACAGTTTTTTCAAGGGATAAATGACCAAAATTGATAAATTTTAAGTGAGATAACTAAAAAAGACCAAGATAAATGATCACTTTGGTCACGGGATAAGAACTAAACTAAAAAAGACCAATATAAATGACCAAATTTGATCACATGATATAACTAGACTAAAAATGACCACATAAGAATTGGTCATTTATTTGGTCATCTTTAGTTGTGTCACTCTGAAAATGGAAAATTAAAATTTTGACAATGAATTTGTACAATTTACTAAATTCTAACATTTCAGATGGATTCAGAGACCCCTTAAAAGGGGTCTCTGAATCCATTAGTGTTAGAATTTAGTAAATTGTATACCCCCTCATATGTCACATCTTAGAAATTGATACCAAATTAGCTATCATGGTGATGTCCTAGAAATCTTATTATATGGCTTATATATCAACTATATCATCTTGAAAATTCCCTTAGGAACTAATTACTTTGAACTAGATCCAACCATGGGAAACTATAGATAAGTGTTATGTTTTTTTATTATGATTATCTGTTGGTTGGATGAATTCATGTTTTTTATAATTTTTGTTAGATGCATGGGTAAATCAATAAGTTATTTTTCTACCATTTTTATCAGTTTGTTACCCCTTTGTTTTCTTTTATATGCATGGGGCTTTTTTAGATTAGTATTTAGAAGGATAAGTCATTCTCCACAATGATGGGAATCATCTTGGATGGATGGGTACATTACAATCACAAAGAGGCAATGACCTTGAACTTGGATAGGTGATTTTCTACTCAAGACCCTTATAGGAGTTTATTGAATTAAATGTAGATTGACATATTCCCAAAACATTTTAGGGTAAACTTAAGCATATTGAGATCATCAAAATTATTTTGGATAAAAATGTGGATAATATCATTATTAAATGTATTCGTATATACTCCCATATCGCATTATAGTAGGGCCACATATGCTTCAATTATATTATAGAGTTAGCATATGGGTTGGGCACATTAGTGGATGGTGTGGGGAGGTAATCAAATCATATTTCTTATTAGTACAAATTTTTAATTGACCATCCAATGCATGAGTTTTGAACCCTAAAATGTTTTAGGTCCTTTTTTATTTATTCTTTTATAATTTCCATGTTTACAAATTGCAATAAACGAGTTGGCCAACATAGCTTATAAATTGTTAATTTGAGCTAGAAGGGTTGGAGGAAGGATAAATAGAGATGTAAGCCCTCTCTTTGGAATTATGATCTAATTATTTCTTGTATGGTTCTCTTGGAGCCATTTTTTCATTATGGTTCAACAAAACCCTTCCATTGTTGGTATGGTTACGGTGGTGCAATATCCACCCTAGCTAGGTAAGGATGAAGATCCAATTGGGATCTTCACTTGATTTACATTGTGGGACTTGGGTTCTTCTTGGAGAGAGAGTTTAAATCTGTATAGTCTTACACAAGGAATTCATGACATTTCTTGGAGGATATTGGGCATATAATCAACGGATGACATGAGGGTTTCAGAGTAACAGTAAAATAATGCATCCTCGTGGGTTGAGAACATAGTGTCTCGCAAGGCCCCGCATGTTTCCCAGCCTCGTCCCGCAAGGCCCCAAATGAAACAAAGTTGTAGGTACGGTGTCTAGGCCACAACAACAAAGGTTTTTAGGAATATATCAATACTGTACCAATGATGGTCGACAATTAGAGGAGGATTCCTCACTGTTTGAGGAGATTTGGCATCATCACCAGGTTCTTGTTTGTTCTTTGTCATTAGATATTGCAGTTTATTTGTAGCCAATAGATATTTGTGTTAGGAGGGTTTGGAAGTTATTTTTATATCCAGTAGAGATCTTTGTACTGTGTGAATTGATTTCTCCATTCATAATAAATATTCCATGGTTATCTTCTTTATTCTATGTGTAATGGGTGCATGAGATGTGTTTATTTTCTTATCCTGGAAACATATGCAAATTATTTGTAAGGCACTTCCAACAACATTAATACAAAGTGTTTGATAAAATCATTCAAAGAGAAACAATACCTTGAGAAGAAAACATATTTTCCTATCTATCCTAGTTGGGAACATTACATAACGATTTTGTCTTTTTGGTTGTCGACCAGTTCTCTAAGATGTCAATTTTGACACCGTGAAAAAAGAATGTCACAATTTAATCCACTATTAAGCTCTTCTTTGAGAGTGTTTGGGTTCATTTTGGGCTACCGTAGACCATTATTTTAGATATGGATAGTAGGTTCCTTAGTACCTTATGTTCCAACCTGTGGTCTCTGATGGACACCAAGATGACCAAATCGACTACCTTCCACCCCCAAATAGATGGACAAACAAAAATGGTCAATAGGATTATTGTGGATATTCTACACATGTACAACTCCAAGAATCCACACACATGGGATGCGAGTCTTCCATATGCTCAACATATCTACAACATATTCCTCCATGGATCTATTGGCCACATCCCTTTCCAAGTGTGCTTAGGGTTCCAACCACCAACCCCCATTGATGTATCTCTTCACATTGCATTTTCATAGGAAGATCCTCCCATGCTCAGATTGAGGTAGATAGATCAACCAAATTTGTTGAAAGGATCCAACACATCTAACAACAATTTCATTATATCTTTTAGAAAGTAAATTCCAAGTACACACAATGACATGACCATCATCATGTTCCACATAAGTTTCGGGTTGGTGATAAGGTGTGGTTGAATTTGTATAAATAACACCTCACATCCCCCCAAAATAACCTCAGAATTCTCTGATATGGGTCTTACAGCATCTTGAAGGTTGTGGGTGAGAATGATTTTGAATTTGAGTGTTCCCCATTTCCTTAGCTTTCACCCAGTATTTAATGTGGAGCTACTTCAACCATATTTTCCACTCCTATTGGACGCTTCATAGGTGGTTGAGCATTTGGCCCTAACAAAAGTCAACCTGAAGTGGATTAAATAGGATACAGTGGATCATATCATGGACACCAATATGAATGGCACCTGCTAGAAGAACATACGACTCTATCGAGTTTTCAAAGAAGGACAACTTCTTCACCAAGGCAAGTGGCTCACTAGTAGTAAAATTCAACAAAATTTTCCCATCTAATGAGGGAACTTGATGCGATGGGGACCATTTGTTCCTAAGAGTGGAGAACTAATTTAGGTGGACATAAATGTCGCACCCACCTCTTGCATTGATTCAACATGGTTCTCCATATTGGCAAGTTTTATTTATCTGTATTTTTCCAGGTCTGAAACTTTCAAGGTCATTTTGAGGACTTAAACAATGTTTTTTAACCACTCGAGGGATTCAAGTGGCCATGGCCTCCTCTTTAATGCTAGTAATTGTATTTATAGGTTATATATTTTCAACAAGATATTGTTCACCACAAATGGATATTGTATGCAAAAGTTTCACTCTTGGGAAGTTGACATATCAAACAACCACCTCATGGCTCACAATCCTTTTGGCACTTCATATCCTAGAGTTAGGGTTTTGGATATTTAAGTTTTTTTCCTCTTAGGTCTTAATGGTTTAAGTTAAAATTTATATTATCCTCTTGTAATGGTTTTCTTGTGAATGAGCATATCTGACACCTCTTTCTTCAAAGATAAGCTACCACCATTCTAGCTAGTTTGCATTGCTTTGCATTCTACATTATTTTCCTATTTATTTCATTAATATAATTTGGGTTTCATGGTATTATTATTCTCTCTAAAATATTTCTCTATTTGTTCATATTCCAACCTTTCATTCCATTCTCTATACAATCCAGATCACTCTACACATTTATATACAAATGTACATTCAAGTTTCTTCAAAATTTGCAAAAAGGAGTGGGTACTCCTCCCACATGGGCTCTTTGTGCTCCAACATGGCATCTTCAGGATCGTAGTAGTTCCATTATAATTTTACCAATCCAATGGATTTATTTCTAATCACTTTGACTTTCCATTCTAATATGTGTGCTAAACCCACTTGAAAGTCCCCTTCATGCTCCACCTGGATCAAAGTCCAATCAATCACGTGGTTAGGATTAGACACACACTTATTCAATAAAAACACATGAAACACATTATGAATTCTCACGTATTCTTGCAATGAAATCGTGTATGCAATTAGGCCTATTCTTTTTGGGACTTCAAACAGTCCATAGTATCCTGCTTCCAACTTTGGACAACTTCCCAATTTTAACAAGCTCCTTTTAGCCTTTACTTTTAAAAACACATGCTCTCTCACTCTGAATTATCTGTGTTGTACCTTTGTTAACATAGATCTTTTTCATGTTCTGAGCAAATTTCAAATTCTTCCTGATATTTACCATATGATCTTCCATTTCCCTTAGCAGTTATGGTTGAATAACAACAATGTTTTCTAGGTTATGCTAGTTCACTAGAATGTTGAATTTTCTTCCACACAAGGCTTCAAGTGGGCTCATATTCAATGACACTTTATACCCATTGTTGTAAGAAAACTCAACCAAATTAAGATAGTTTTCCTACTTGGAAGGATTTTCCATTACATATATTGTAAGCATATCTTGAATTATTGGGTTGACCCTTTATATCTGTTCATCTGAATCTGGATGATATTTTGTGCTAAAATTCAAATTGGTCTAAAATATTTTAAACAACCCTCTCAAAAAATTGGAAATGAACTTGGGATCTTTATAAGACAATATTTCCTTAGGCACCCCATCTAGCCTAGAAATTTCTTTCATATAAATTTCTGCAATGTTGGCTACCTTGTTGTAGCAATCCTATTGGATGTCTATGCTTAGCCTTTGCCTTTTGACATTCCATACATATGGATATATAATCAGCTACATATTTATTCATTCCAGACAAAAACTATTGGCCTCTTACAACTGGAATTGTCTTCTCATACCTTGGATGTCCAGTGTACGACACATTGTGCATTTATTTCAACACTGAATTTCTCAAATCAGGAGAATTAGTAACATAAAAAAAATTCCTATACAAGAGGATACCATCCTTTTCCAGCCTATAGTCTTTAAATTTATGTTATGCATTGCCTTGCTGTAAGTCTTATTTGACTTGCACGTAATGTTGATTTGATGCCCACCCTTCCAAAATTCTACTTTTTGAATATGAACTATAAATACTAATGGTTGTAGCATGAATTTCATGCACTCTCATTTTAAGTGCATCAACTACTTTATAATCTTTTCCCTTGATGTTCTTGATTTCAAATTCATATTAAATGTGAAATTCTAGCCACCTAGTTTGTCTAGCATTTAGTGTCGGCTACTCAAACAAGTATTTTAGACCAATATGGTCGATTGTCGGGTTGAATTTTCTTCCCATGAGATAATGCCTTCACATTTTCAGCGCATGAATAATAGATGGAATTTATAATTCATGGGTAGAATAATTTATTTCATTATTTTTAATATTCCTTAATTCATAACAAATGGAATGCCCATTTTGGGTAAGGAATCCACCAAGCCCTTCTTTACATGCATATTTTCACACAAAAAAATCCTCATCTTGATCTACAATATTCAAAATAGGTGCACTAGTTAATAATTCCTTCAAGCATTGGAAATTCTCTTCACACTTGGAAATCCATTCAAATTCTACAAATCCCTTCACTACTACACATTGGAAAAATTGTGACAATCTAATTGCAACGTTATGGAAAAAACTGGCCATACTGTCGAAAAATAGAGGATTTTGTTTTTCTCCATATTGCCTGATATCGTTGCACTTGCGACGTACTTTTCAAATTGTCGCAAGAGAGACGACGTTCAGAAGATGTCACTCTTGCGACAACATCAAATGTGCATCGCACTTGCGACTGTGTGGACATTAGGTTGTCTTCCCAAATGATCACCCACTATTTGACAAAGTCAACATTGACTTGGTAAACATTCGTCGAAATTGCAACGTTCTCTTTGTCACACTTGTGACGGTGTAGACACTAGGTTTCCCCCCCCTAATGGTTACCCACTATTTGACAAAGTCCACATTGAATTGGTCAACTGTCGTCATAATTGTGACGTTATAAAATCTATAAATATGTTTCATTTTACGGATGTTGTGACAAGTTTTCTATAACAACAATGGTTCAAAAAGGGTATAAGGTCTTCTCGGCGAACAAAAAACAGTGTTTTGTTTTCATATTTTATAATAAAAAAATATAATAAATATTCTATGATACACCACTCAATTTTATAAGATAATTATCAGTATATTTCTGTGGGGAAGAATGTTAGAAAACATTAGAGGTGGGAAAAAAATTAAATAGGGTGAAAATGGTGATGGTAAATGTTATTTCCCTTGCAAAAATTGTTGTACTAGATGTTCTGAAAGAGTTTTAATAGCAACAGCTAAAAAACATTGTAGAAAATATGGGCACATGGACGAGGGATCAAATGAATATCGTTCCATGGTATCTATCTATCTATCTATCTATCTATATATATTCATGATCTGTTTTAATATTGATTGTATTCTCAAACTTTTATACTGTTTTATACATGCACTAATTTTTCATGATTGTTTGTAATTATAAAGTTAGATTTCCCCCCAAACTTTCTGCAAAAAACACCAAGTAGTAGTAGAAATGATGTTGTACATGATGAGGAACATGAAGTAGATAATGAAGATCAAGTTAATGATCCCATGGAAGTAGATGACAATAATAACATAGTTCAAGATGATGGGACAAATCAAATTATCCAAGACTTATTTGGTCATCTAGATGAGGATCATGGGGACAATAGTGATGGTATTTATGATGAATCTCTTCTTGAAAAGGTAAATAAACAACTTTATAAAGGGTTAAGAGAAAATCTTCTCTCCACTACATTACTGCTGGTGAAATTAAAGGTTGTAAATAATTTTTCGAACACTTGTATGACACAGACCCTAAGGTATGTAATATGTTTCATCACATATACATAAAGGTTGACTTTTCCCTTTTTTTTTTTAGTTTTAATTAATGTGTAAAATAAAAATAAAATATTTACAATTACTATTCTTTACATTAACTAGTTTTTTTTTTTTATGTTTTAGATTGTTAGGTGAATTTTTGTTACCCTCGTCAAATATTTTACCTCACACATATCGAGATTTACATGCCATTATGAAAGACATTGGAATGGAGTATAAAAGCATGGATGAATGTCTTGATGATCATATTATATATTATGGGAAAAATGCGTCGAAAACAAAATTCCTGGTATGTGGTATCAGTAGATATCAAACCAATCAAGTAACAAAAATGGTGCCTCGAAAGGTTCTCTGACATATTCTCATAATTACACATTTGCATCAATTTTTTAGGTGCCAAAGCATAACACAGTTTATGGATTACCATGCATGAAAGAGAATTGAAGATGACATTCTTTGAATGCCTGCAGATGGTCATGTATTTAAGAAAATTGTTGCAAAATGGCCAGAATTTACAGATGAACCTCGTAATGTTAGACTTTCATTGGAAACTGATGGTGTTAATCCATTTGGAGAGCTTCAGTCTGTTTACGAGCTTCAATATGTTTACTCAGTGTGGTCTATTTTTGTTATCAACAATAACATTCCTCCTTGGATGTCAATAAAGAGGGAGCACATAATGTTGACAATGATTGTTCCAGGTATTTGTTTACATTAAATTTTTGAATACAAATATTTCATTTTTCTCTTTTTTTGCATAATATATTTTATTTATTTATTTACATATATATACATACCATGGTAGTAATTTAGTGTAATTTCAAACAATTAGGTAAGTACCAAGTTAAATATATGGATGTGTATATTGAGCCTCTTATCGACGAGCTACTAAAGTTATGGGAGGGCATCACTATGTATGACATATGTAAACCAATTAGGAAAAATAGATTTCAATGTCGTGGAATACATTTATGGACAACTCATGATGCCCCGGGACTAACAATTTTTTGTGCTATGTAACGTTCCATATTTCACGCTTGAATAGTATATAATTAATTGAATATATCATGCATGTTTTTTAAATAATCCTTTCGTATATTAATAATTCACATTAAACCATGTGTTGCAAGTCTTCAAACAAAGGGTAAATTTGCATGTCCATTTTTTGGTGCTAAGATGTAATCTCATCGGTCAAAATTTTTAGGAAAGGAGGTGTTTGATGAGTAAATACACTTCCTCTCTAAGAACCATAAGTATCGTACTACTGAAAAATATATTTCAAATGGGAAATAAGAGACTGGACTAAAACCACAAACAATGGCACCTCGTCTATGGAAGTTGGCATATGGCATAATTAATCCTCAAGGTACACATTTTGTTTATGTATCATAAATGGAATCATGTTTTGAAACTTTATTTTAATTATTCAATTTATTTTACTGCATTTGATAAATAGTGTTCTGATTTTTTTTATGCTTCATCAATGTCGTCATCATGAAGGTAGTAATAATGGGATTCCATGAGGAATGAAATGTTATCCCACTCAATTCAGGAGGTTGCCTTACTATGAGGAGATAAAAATAATTCATTAGTTTGATACAATGCATATCAGGAAGAATGTGATAGAAACATTATGGTGAATCATAGATGGCAGGAGGGATAAAGAAAAAATTGTCAAAATTTGTAATGATATTCAGGAAGCCAATCATGAAATGAAAAGTGTACTGATTCGATCAAATAGCGATGGAGACCCAAATAACCTTCCATGGTTATTAAGAGAGAAGAAAATAAATGGTGTGAAATATTATTAATTAAATTTCCCACAGGTTTTTGTTCAAACATAAAGAATATCTTAACGAAGAAAGGTGAATTTGGTGGGGTAAAAACACATGATTGGCATACCTTCATTAAGGTAATTAATAAT
>JZKD02S1674205.1:582847-593356 GCA_000966675.3 Picea glauca | reverse complement strand
GTGTATGTGTTCAAACTTTTATATCTCTTATTTTAAAAATACTTTTGTTTTAAAAATATGTATTTTTTAAAGGTAAGTATAATTAATTTTTCAATGTTGAAAGTTGATATTATGTAAGGTAAGGTGGGGTGGTCTAGGTAAGGTAGGGTAGGGTAGAGTTAGGTAGGGAAGTATATGGTAGTGTATGGTAGGGTAGTCTACTCTAGGGCAAGGTAGGTAGGAAGGGTGGTTACAAAGGGCAGGTTATTCTAGGTTAAGGTGGGTAGGTAGGGTGGTTGAGGAGGGTAAGTTACTTTAGGTTAATTTGGTTAGGGAGTTTAGGTTAGTTTAAGCTAAGGTGGGGTAGATTAGGTTATTCTAACTTAGTCTAGGGTAGAGTAGAGTATATTGTCTAGGCTAATCTAGTGTAGTTTAGGGTATGGTAGAGTAGGTGGGGTAGCTAGTTTAGTTTAGTGTAGGGTAGGGTGGGTTTGTTATATAGGATAACCTAATATAAATGGTTATGGAGGGTAGGTTACTCTAGTCTAAGGTGAGGTAGTCTAGGGTAGGGTAAGTTAGTTTCACATAAGGTGGTAGGGTAGAGTTGGTAAGTTAGGGTAGGGTAGGGAGGACTTGGTAGGATACAGTAAGGTAGGGTAGGTTATCATGGTGTGGGTTAGGCTATGTTAAGGTGGGGTTGGGTAGATTTAGTGGGTTAGGTTAAGGTAAGGTAGGGTTATTAGGTTAGTTAGGTTAGGGTGGGATGTAGTGGGTAGGATAGGGTAGAGTTAGTGGGTTAGTATAGGTTATGTTAGTGTAGGGTAGGGTAGGGTATGGTAAAGTTGGTAGGTTGGGTGATTTTAGGGTAGAATTGGTAAGGTAGAGTTAGTAGGTTAGGTTAGGCTAGGGTAGGATAGTTTAGGGTGTAATAGGTTAATTTGGGTTATGATAGGGTAGGGTAGGGTTAGTAAGATAGGTTAGTTTAGGGTAAGGTAAGGTTAGGGGAGGGTAGAGTACCATTAATAGGTTAGGATAGGGGAGGTAAAAGTTGTTAGATTAGAATAGGGTAGGGTAATTTAGTGTATATTTAGAGTAGGTAATGATAATATGTAGGGTAGGAAAGGGTAGGGTGGTGCAAAGTAAGGTAGATTACATTAGGGTAGGGTAAAGTCAATGGTTAGGTTAGGGCATGGTAGGGTGAGTAGGCTAGGATATGTTAGAGTAGGAAAGGGTAAGGTAGGATAAACTAGAGTTAGTAGGTAAAGGTAGTGTAGGATCAATAGGGTAGGTTAGGGTAGGGTAGAGTAGGTTTAATATAATATGGTGGGGTAGAGTAGGGTTAGTATAGTATGATGGGGTACAATAGGGTTAGTACAATATATTTAATTAGGATAAAGTAAGTTTATTGTAGTAAGGTAGGGTAGGGTAGATTTAGTAGGATAAGGTAACGTAGAGTTAATATGGTAAGGTAAGGTAATTTAGGGTAGTTTTGGTAGGTAGGGTAGGGTAGATAATATTTAGTAAGTTAATATAAGGTAGGTTAACATATATTTAGTAAGTTAGGGTAAGGTGCAGGGTAGTGTAGAGTAGAGTTAGTAGGTTAGGGTAGGGCAATGTAGAGTTGGTAAGTTAAGGAAAGTTATGTAGGGTTAGTAGGGTAGGGTAGGGTAGCTTATGGTAATATGAATTTAATAGGTAATATAAGGTATGGTAGATTTAATAGGGTTTTTCCAATAAAAAATATTTAGTAGGGTATGGTGGCGTAGGGTAGAGTTAGCAGGTTGGGTTAAGTAAGCGTAAGGTAGATTTGGTAGGCTAGGTAGGGTAGGTGACATTAATTCAGATAGGCCATGGTAGAGTAGGTTAGGTCAAGTTAAGTTGGAGTCAATGTTAGCATATTTTATGGTAGGTTAGGTTAAGTTAAGGTGCCTCAGCATGGGGCCTTTCTACACAATAGAACCAGGTAGAAAATATTGTGGAGGAATATAGAGATATCTTCACCTCACCTGTGGGGTTGCCTCTGCACTACAAGGTCAAACATTGAATTGACTTGATACCCGATTCTCCTTTACCTAATCACCCAGTATACAAAGGATCTCTTCTACAAAATGAGGAAATAAAGTGTCAAATTCATGATCTCATCCAAAAGGTCCACATTGGACCAATCTCTTCTCCTTGTGGGGCCCCAATTGTATTGGTGTAGAATAAGGATGGGACATGGAGACTCTATATTGATTACATATCCCTAAAAAAATAGTTGTTAAGAACCGATAGCCAATCCCATGCATTAACCATATTCTTGATCATCTTAACGGTGCCGATTTCTTTAGTAAGATTGATCTGAATTCATGCTACCACCAAGTCCCAATTAAACAAACTGATGTATCTAAAACCACCTTCGAGTATAAAGAAGTCATTTTCAAGTGGTTGGTCATGATTTTTTATTGAATAATGCTCTGAAAACATTCATGAGGATGATGGATGACATTTTATGACCGTTCACAAACTCTTTTGTGGACATATATTTGGATAATGTCCTCATAATTAGAAAAAAATGGGTAGAACATTTGTAGAACATTCAATAGTTTCTGAGCACTCTATGGAAATACAAGTTATATGCCAATTTGGATAAATGTTCATTTAGCATGTAGATAATTTAGTATCTAGGATAGATCATGGTTGAACATGGGGTGCATGTGGACCCAACCAAGATTCAATTGATTCACAATTGGCCATTCCCAATGACTCTAACAGAGCTTGACAACTTCTTAGGAATTTCCAACTTCTACCATGGGTTTGTGTTGGGGTTCTCTCATATCTCCTATCCCTTAAGCCAAGTGACCAATGGTGGACCTAAATCCAAGTTTTCTTGGTCTGACTCGTAATAGAAAGTATTTGAGGATATGAAATGAAAAATCTATTTGGCACCGTTCCTCACTCTTATAGACCTACAACATCCATTCGATATTAAGACAAATGCCTCCAACTATGCTATTGGTGTAGTCCTCAATCAACATGAACATCTAGGGGTCTATCACAGTAAGAAACTCTCTGATAATGTTCGCAGGTATATCACCTATGACAAGGATATGTACTCCATTGTACAGACATTCCAATACTGGAAGAATTATATTCTAATAAAGGAAACGATCATCCACATTGATCACATGCCTTTTAAATTCATGCATACATAAGGAAAGTTACAAAATGACCACCATTAGAAGTGGTCCATGTACTTGAAACAATTCCACTTGAACATTAAGTATAATAAGGGAAACACAATCATGTTGCATACTACCTCAACCAAACCCCAATTTTGGCACTAACCCCAGTTCTAAACTCCTTTGGGAATGAGACCTCCATGTGACCCTAATTGTACGACAATTCCCTTGACTATTTCTATATATCAGTCACTGGGTGCAAGTAAACAAGTTCCATACTTTCACCTCCAACACTAACTTTTGTGTTATCTAGGACATATTTGTGTTCCTTCAAGTGAGCATGAAAATGTAATTTGGGAGGCACATTACAAATAGGTGGAAGGGAACTTTGGTGTGGAGAATACAATGCAAATACTTCAAAAGTATTTCTATTGGCTAAAACTCTGACATGACATTGATAGGTATATCAAATCATGCACTTCCCGTGTCACTGCTAAACTCGTCATCAATAAGTAGGGGCTGTACACTCCTCTACCTACCCTATACAAACCCTAGGATTCAATCTCAATGGATTACATGTCATGATTTCCATCCACCAACAATGGTAACGTGTAATTTCCCCTTCCAATTGACCATAACATGGGATGATTCAATATCCTATACAACTCATGTAGGCTATGATTAACAAGGAAAAATGGAGTCAAGGAGGTTTCTTTGGTGTCAAACTCTAAAGTGACATTAAATAAAATAAATAATTATATTTAAATGAAATTGGAGGGAATTAAGAGAGGGTTTGATTTGGTCAAAAAGAGGGAAATATCTACACTAGTACAAAATGAGAGATAAGCGACTAAGCGACCAAAACATTTGGTCACCATAGTTTTTTCAAGGGATAAATGACCAAAATTGATAAATTTTAAGTGAGATAACTAAAAAAGACCTAGATAAATGGCCACTTTGGTCATGGGATAAGAACTAAACTAAAAAAGACCAAGATAAATGACCAAATTTGATCAGGAGATATAACTAGACTAAAAATGACCACATAAGAATTGGTCATTTATTTGGTCATTTTTAGTTGTGTCACTCTGACAATGGAAAATTACAATTTTGACAATGAATTTGTACAATTTAATAAATTCTAACACTGTAGATGGATTTAGAGACCCAGGGGTCTCTGAATCCATTTGCAGTGTTAGAATTTAGTAAATTATAGACCCCCTCATGTGTCACATCTTATAAATTGACACCAAATTAGCTATCATGGCGATGTCCTAGAAAGCTTATTATATGGCTTATATATCAGTTATATCATCTTGAAAATTCCCTTAGGAACTAATTACTTTGAACTAGATCCAACCATGGGAAACTATAGATAAGTGTTATGTTTTTTTATTATGATTATTCCTCTGTGTAAATGAATATTTGAGTCTTTTATGTTTGCTATCTGTTGGTTGGATGAATTCATGTTTTTTATAAATGTTGTTATATGCATGGGTAAATCAATAGGTTATTTTTCTATAATTTTTATGGGCTTGTTACCCCTTTGTTTTCTTTGATATACATGGGGCATTTTTAGATTCATATTTAGCAGGATAATTCATTCTCCACAGTGATGGGAATCATATTGGATGGCTGGGTACATTACAATCACAAAGAGGCAATGACCTTGAATTTGGATAAGTGATTTTCTACTCAAGACCCTTATAGGAGTTTATTGAATTAAATGTAGATTGACATATTCCCAAAATATTTTAGGGTAAAATTATGCATATTGAGATCATCAAAATTATTTTAGATAAAAATGTGGATAATATCATTATTAAATGTATTCATATATACTCCCATATCGCATTATAGTAGGGACACGTATGATTCAATTATCTTATAGAGTTAGCATATGGGTTGGGCACATTGGTGGATGGTGTGGGGCGGTAATCAAATCATATTTCTCATTAGTACAAATTTTTCATTGACCATCCAATGCATGAGTTTTGAACCCTAAAGTGTTTTAGTTCCTTTTTTATTTCTTCTTTTATAATTTCCATGTTTACAAATTCCAATAAATTAGTTGGCCAACATAGCTTATAAATTGTTAATTTGAGCTAGAAGGGATGGAGGAAGAATAAATAGAGATGTAACCCCTCTCTTTGGCATTATGACCTAATTATTTCTTGTATGGTTCTCTTGGAGCCATTGTTTCGTTATGGTTTAACAAAACCCTTCCATTTTTGGTATGGTTACGGTGGTGCAATATCCACCCTAGCTAGGCAAGGATGAGGATCCAACTGGGATCTTCACTTGATTTACATTGTGGGACTTGGGTTCTTCTTGGAGAGAGAGTTTAAATTTGTATAGGCTTACACAAGGAATTCATGACATTTCTCAGAGGATATTGGGCATATAATCGACGGGTGATAGGAGGGTTTCAGAGTAACAATAAAAGAAGGCATCCTCGTGGGTTGAGCACAAAGTGTCCCGCGAAGCCCCGTGTGTTGCCCATCCTCATCCCGCAAGGCCCAAATGACACAAATTTGTATGTACGGCGGCCATGCCACAACAACAGAGGTTTTTAGGAGTATATCAATACTATACCAACGATGGTCGACAATTAGAGGAGGATTCCTCACTGTTTGAGGAGATTTGGTATCATCACCAGGTTATTGTTTGTTCTTGGTCATTAGATATTGCAGTTTCTTTGTAGATAATAGATATTTTTGTTAGGAGGGTTTGGAAGTTATTTTTACATCCAATGGATATCTTTGTACTGTGTGAATTGGTTTCTCCATTCATAATAAATATTCCATGGTTATCTTCTCTATTCTATGTGTAATGGTTGCATGAGATGTGTTTATTTTCTTATCCTGGAAACATATGAAAATTCTTTGTAAGGCACTTCCAACAACATTAATACAAGTTGTTTGATAAAATCATTCAAAGAGAAACAATACCTTGAGAAGCAAATGTGTTTTCCTATCTATCCTAGTTGGGAACATTACATAACGATTGTGTCTTTTTGGTTGTCGATCAGTTCTCTAATATGTCAATTTTGGCACTGCGAAAAAAGAATGTCACAATTGAATCCACTATTAAGCTCTTCTTTGAGAGCGTTTGGGTTCATTTTGGGCTACCACAGACCATTATTTTAGATAGGGATAGTAGGTTCCTTAGTACCTTATGTTCCAACCTGTGGTCTCTGATGGACATCATTATGAACAAATAGACTACCTTCCACCCCCAAATAGATGGATAGACAAAAGTGGTCAATAGGATTATTGTGCATATTATACACATGTACAACTCCAAGCATCCACATACATGGGATGAGGGTCTTCCATATGTTCATCATAGCTACAACAGAGTCCTCCATGGATCTATTGGCCACATCCCTTTCCAAGTGTTCTTAGAGTTCCAACCACCAGCCCCCATTGATGTAGCTCTTCCCATTGCATTTTCATAGGAAGAGTCCTCCCATGCTCAGATTGAGGTAGATAGATCAGCCAAATTTGTTGAAAGGATCCAACACATCTAACAAAAAATTCATGATATCCTATAGAAAGTCAGTGCCAAGTATAAGCGATGACATGACCATTATCAGGTTCCACATAAGTTTCGGGTTGGTGATAAGGTGTGGTTGAATTTGTAGAAATAACACCTCATATCCCCCCACAAGCAACTCAAAATAATTTGATATGGGTCTTACACCATCACAAAGGTTGCGGGTGAGAATTATTTTGAATTTGAGTGTTCCCCATTTCCTTAGCTTCCACCCTTTATTTAATGTGGAGCTACTTCAACCATATTTTCCACCCCTATTGAACACTTCATTGGTGGTTGATCATTTGGCCCTAACAAAATTCAACCTCAACTGCATTGAATAGGCTATAGTGGATCATATCATGGACACCAATATGAATGGTACCTGCTAGAAGAACATACAATTATATCGAGTTTTCAAAGCATGACAACTTCTTCACCAAGGCAAGTGGCTCACTAGTAGTCAAATTCAACAAAATTTTCCCATCTAATGAGGGAACTTGATGCGATGGGGAACATTTATTCCTAATGGGGGAGAAATTATTTAGGTGGACATCAATGTCCCACCCACCTCTTGCACCGACTCAACATGGTTCTCCATATTGACAAGTTTTTTTATCTATGCTTTTCTAGTCCGAAACTTTCAAGGTCATTTTAAGGACTTAAACGATGTTTTTTAACCATTTGAGGGATTCAAGTGGCCATGGCCTCCTCTTTCATGCTAATAATTGTATTTATAATTTATATCTTTCCAACAAGCTATTTTTCACCGCAAATGGATATTGTATGCAAATATTCAACCCCCGGGAAGTTGACATATCAAACAACCACCTCAGGACTCATAATCCTTTTGCAACTTCATATCCTAGAGTTAGGGTTTTGGATATTTATGTTTTTTTCCTCTTAGGTTTTAATGATTCATGTTCAAATTTATATCAGCCTCTTGTAATTGTTTTCTTGTGAATGAGCATATTTGACACCTCTCTCTTCAAAGATAATCTACCACCATTCTAGCTAGTTTGTATTGCTTTGCATTCTACATTATTTTCCTATTTCTTTCATTAAAATAATTTGGGTTTCATGGTATTATTGTTATCTCTAAAATATTTCTCTATTTGTTCATATTCCAACCTTTCATTTTGTTCTCTATACAATCCATATCACTCTACGCATTTATATACAAATGTACATTCAAGTTTCTTCAAAATTTGAAAAAATAATGTGGGTACTCCTCCCACATGGCCTCTTTGTTCTCCAACATGGCATATTCAGGATCGAAGTAGTTCCATTGGAATTTTACCAATCCAATGGATTTATTTCTAATCACTTTGACTTTCCATTCTAATATGTGCGCTAACCCCACTTGAAAGTCCCCTTCATGCTCCACCTGGATCAAATCAATCACGTGGTTAGGATTAGAAACACTTATTCAATAAAAAAACATGAAACAAAATATGAATTCTCATAGATTCTTGAAATGAAATCATGTATGCAATTAGGCCTATTATTTTTGGGACTTCAAACAGTCCATAGTATCTCCCTGCCAACTTTGGACAACTTCCCAATTTTAACAAGATCCTTTTAGCCTTTACTTTTAAAAACACATGTTCTCTCACTCTGAATTATTTGTGTTGTACCTTTGTTAGCATAGATCTTTTTCATGTTCTGAGAAAATTTCAAATTCTTCTTGATATTTAGCATATGCCCTTCCATTTCCCTTAGCAGTTATGGTTGATTAACAACAATGTTTGCTAGGTTATGCTAGCTCACTGGAATGTTGAATTTTATTCCATACAAGGCTTTAAGTGGGCTCATCTTCAATGACACTTGATACCCATTGTTGTAAGAAAACTCAACCAAATTAATATAGTTTTCCTACTTGGAAGGATTTTCCATTACATACATTATAAGCATATCTTGAATTATTTGGTTCACCCTTTATATCTGTTCATCTAAATCTGGATGATATTTTGTGCTAAAATTCAAATTTGTCTAAAATATTTTAAACAACCCTCTCCAAAAATTGGAAATGAACTTTGGATCTCTATAAGACAATATTTTCTTAGGCACCCCATCTAGCCTAGAAATTTCTTTCCTATAAATTTGTGCAATGTTGGCTACCTTGTTGTAGCAATCCTATTGGATGTCTATGCTTAGCCTTTGCCTTTTGACATTCCATACATATGGCTATATAATCAGCCACATATTTATTCATTCCAGACCAAAAATATTGGCCTCTTACAACTGCAATTGTCTTCTCATACCCTGGATGTTCAATGTACGACACATTGTGCATTTATTTCAACACTGAATTTGTCAAATCAGGACAATTAGTAACATAAAAAAAATTCCTATACAAGAGGATACCATCCTCTTCCAACCTATAGTCTTTAAATTTATGTTATGCATTACCTTGATGTAAGTCTTATTTGACTTGCACGTAATGTTGATTTGATGCCACCCCTTCCAAAATTCTACTTTTTGAATATGAACTATAAATACTAATGGTTGTAGCATGAATTTCATGCACTCTCATTTTAAGGGCATCAACTACTTTATTCTCTTTTCCCTTTATGTTATTGATTTCAAATTCATATTCACTGAGAAATTATAGCCACCTAGTTTGTCTAGCATTTAGTGTCGACTGCTCAAACAAGTATTTTAGACCACTATGGTTGATCCCTGGGTTGAATTTTCTTCCCATGAGATAATGCCTTCACATTTTCAGCGCATGAATAATAGATGGAATTTATAAGTCATGGGTAGCATAATTTATTTCATTTTTTTTTAATATTTCTTAATTAATAACAAATGGAATGCCCTTTTTGGGTAAAGAATATTACACCAAGCCCTTCTTTACATGCATATTTTCATACAAAAAAATCCTTATCCTGTTCTACAATATTCAAAATAGGTGAACTAGTTAATAATTCCTTCATGCACTGGAAATTTTCTTCACACTTCGAAATCCATTCAAATTATACAAATCCCTTCACTACTACACATTGGAAAAATTGCGACGATCTAATTGCAACGTTATGGACAAAATTGGCCATACTGTCGAAAAATAGAGGAAATTAATTTTTTTTTCTCCATACTGCCCGATATCGTCGCACTTGTGACGTACTTTTCAAATCGTCGCAAGAGAGACGATGTTCATAAGATGTATCTCTTGCAATGACATCAAATGTGCATCACACTTGTGACGGTGTGGACATTAGGTTTTCTTCCCAAACGGTCACCCACTATTTGACAAAGTCAACATTGACTTGGTCAACAATCGTCGGAATTGCGATGTTCTCTCCGTCGCACTTGCGACAGTGTAGACACTAGGTTCCCCCCCCCTAACAGTTACCCACTATTGGACAAAGTCAACATTGAGTTGGTAAACCGTCGTCGTAATTTCGACATTATAAAATCTATAAATATGTTTCATTTTACGGATGTTGAAACAATTTTTCTATAACAAAAACAGGTCAAAAAGGGTATAAGGTCTTCTTGGCGAAAAAAAAACGTTTTTTTTTCATCCTTTATAATAGAAAAATATAATAGATATTCTATTATATAACACTCAATTTTATAAGATAATTATCAGTATATTTTTGTGGGGAAGAATGTCAGAAAACATTAGAGGTGGGAAACAAATTAAATAGGGTGAAAATGGTGACGAAAAATGTTATTTCCCTTGAAAAAATTGTTGCACTAGATGTCCCGAAAGAGTTTTAATAGCAACGGCTAAAAAACATTGTAGAAAATATGGGCACATGGACGGGGGATCAAATGAATATATATATATATATATATATATATATATATATATATATATATATAT